>VMDO01026874.1:0-26037 GCA_007922755.1 Pedetes capensis
TTTTCTAATCCATTATTAGATTTTGTGGGCTTTTTGATTCTTAGAATAATTCCAGTTTATAAAATGACCAAATAACACAACTCAAGCCATCTGAAACAGTTAGTACTTTTTAAATAAAGTGTAGAAGTAATAAGAGCTTCATAAATATTCTAATTTAAACCTCATTATAATAATAGAGGTAAGTACAGTAGTCCCTCTGTATATATGGGGTTCCTGGACACCCCCCTATGCTGCTCCTAACCATTCCCAGGTTGCTCAAGTCCCCTACATTAAAAAGCACAGTATTTGCATATAGCCTACACACATCACATCCTCCCTTATACTTTAAATCATCTCTAGATGGCTTGTAATACCTAATACAATGTAAATTCTTAATACTGTATTGTTTGAGGAATAATAAGAAACAGTCTATACATGATCAGCATAGACACAACATTTTCGCCAAATATTTTCCATCCATGGATAAATGAATCCACAGATGCTGAAGCCAAGACAGGAAGCACCAACTGTACTATTGCTATTCCCATTTTATAGGTAAGAAAACTTAAGAGTACCTTGTCCAAAGTTAAGCAAGTAAGAAGAGCCTAGATTTAAATTAGACTTCAAAGTTCACTCTTAATTACTTTATTCTTCAATGTTGTTCCTTAAAATATAGAAGTGCTGCAATCTCCTATCTCTTCTGGCTCATAACTAAAGCATTTATAGAAATAGTTTGTATTTAATGACTGTTTTTTAAAAATTTATTATATGTGCTGCCAAAGGAAGCGTTCAATGGCTGTTTAACAAAATTATTTAGCAAGGAGTCTTAGGTTCTTGGCTTCCTGAAGGGTACTATCAGGGCAGACAGTTGGAAAAATGGCTTAGAGGTGGATTTGGAGTTTCTTTAGCAAATCAGTTTTCCTGGGTCAATTCTAAATAGAAATAATTATGTGGCTTGGAAGGTGGAGCACTTGCCTAGCATGTGTAAGGTCCTAGGTTCGATTACTGACACTTGCTTGGTTTGTAAAGAAAAAAAAATGTGTGTGTATGTGTGTGTGTCTGTATGAAATTATGCTTTCTGTGGTAGAACAAGGTTATTCTGAATCCTTTCTTATGTTCTGGAAAGCAGGTGGAGGATTTTTACAATCTTATAAGAGAGGTATCATGCCTCCATCAACTAACCTGGTGAGATCAATCAACTCACAGCCTCCTAAACTTCATTAGAGAACTCTAGAAAATAATTCCTCACCCTCCTAGGTCCCTTTTTGGAAAATAAATCAACATTAGTCTATGTAACCAATCACTTTCAGTGCCAGAGTTTCTGTTTTCAGATATTCAGTCACAATACCTATCATTCCAGCAGTTAACAACAATGGCTGTTCTCCATGATTTTTGAGGGATTAACTGTATAAAGACTTATTTAAAATGGGATAAAGGCTAATCTCAAATTGCAGCGAAGAGTTACTATTTCTTAGAACAACAGATTTCGCTAGATGGTTTGCTGTTATATTAGCATCAGCAAGCACTTTATGAGTTGGAGATTATGGATTCCATTCCTGAATACAGTACAGGAAAAATTCTAACGACTGTCACAGAAAATATTTTTTAAAAAACTTAATCTTTTTCTGACATAAACAGGACAAGCCTCAAACTTTTTCCAAGACATGCTGCATAAAAAGCTAAAATTGTTTTACTCAGATACAGAGTAGTTACTATGAAGAGAAGTATTACCAAGATAGAAAGATAAATTCACAGACCCAACAGTGAAGATATTTACAGCCTGGAACTAACTGTACAAAGTGATATGAGTCAGTATTCTCATAAAACAGCCCCGGACATCTCCACTAGTTCCATAACTGGTTACTGACTGCCATGTTCCGCATATACGAATTAGTTTTTTCCAATATCTAATTCTTATTTGAAGGCCAGATATTTACTATGGGAAATGCCACTTACAGATTTGCTCCCAATGAGATACATCTTGGGCACTTTAATGAAATCTTTAATAGGAACAAAGCTTTCTGGTCTATGTAGTGATTTACCTGGCAAGGCCTTCTCTCAACAGGGTTTTGGCCCCATTCTGCTGGAGATCAGAAGCGTCAACCTAACTTATAAACAGAGATCCAGAATGGGCCTTTGGTAATGACCAGTGAACTCAGGAGAGATGCGTGGGCGGGTCACCGTGCTGGGGCTACTCCAGATTACGTTCTTCACCCCAGGAGCAGTCAGGCATGGAAAAGGAAGGTCTGCGTCCATCCCCTCACCCTGATCTAGTCAGTCTGGCCAGGACACAACTAGCAGAACAGCCCCGTGGGTCCGTGGGGTGACCACACGGCAGGGCCCGGGGCCGGCCTCGGTGGCTCTCCGCTATTGGGAACCTCCGAGGCGAAGCCACCACACCCCTCATTCCTCCCTTCCCGCCCGAGGCCCGGGAAGCCAGACTCTACGGCTCAGCTCTCGTGCACGGACCTGGAGCTCGGTCGGCCGACCAGAGTCGAGGCGTCACCAGGCCCGGGCCCACCGTCCCCAGTCCCCCCGACCCTCGTTTAGCCGCTCTTCTCTTTGGGGGAGCCTTCCTGCCTGCCGTCCCGAAGAGGGTGAACTCACGGCTGCCGCGGCGCCGGTGAAGATGTCCTCCCCCTCGGTGTCGCTGTCCCCAGCCTCGGGTTCTGAGCCCCCGGTCGCTCCCTCAGACTCCGGATCCAGGCCAGGGAAAGGCGGGGGGAGTCTCTCCGAAGCGCTACAGCCACCACCTCCCGACGCCATCTTCCTCCACCCGTGGCGGAAGCCGCAACAACAACTTTATAGACAGCGCCGCGAGCAAAGCGTTCCAGAGGCGCTAGGAGCGCTAGGACAGCGACCCACCCTGTGGGACAAGTGGGGCGGGACCCAAGCTCTGGGGGCGGGGTGGGGCCTGGCCGCCGCAGCTCTCGGCAAATCCGAGCCCTGGACCGCCTCGCTGCGCTCTTAACGAGGCGGGCCAAGCCGGGAGAGGAGGAGGAGCCAGGGCCTGGCTCGGTTCCTCCAGGCCTTTGTGCACCGATCGCCTTATCTAACAGGCTTCTAAGATACCGATCGCATCAAGGAGGCTGTGACTAAAAGTGTTTGAAAGCCTCTACATCCACCTACCCATGCCAAGCACAGCACCCTAGCGGAGCTTCGATAACTATTTTTTATTGAGATTTCAACAGTCTGCAGGAAAGTTTTTGCCACTTATCCTTCTGACAACATTCACTTAATCCGTTCAGTATACACTGAGCATTTACTGGGAGCTTGGCACCTTGCTGTGCGTTTGAGATATAGAAATAAGTTCCTGGCTCACTAAGTGCTTACAATTTAAGGATGGAGTTGTTGTTGTTAGGTGCCTGTCCGACTCATAGTGACCCTCACAGGGTTTTCAATGGCTGTTTCAGGATTGCCTCAGGAGTGGATTGCCAAGCCCTTCTCCCATTTTTGCAGTGCTGGGAATTGAACTCAGGACCTCAGAGACTGCAGCGCAGCGCTCTACCAACTGAGCTAAATCCCAGCCCTTTAAGGAGGGAGGGAGTCGTGTAAATCAACAATTCAGCATGTTCAGTAGAGTGCTGTGGGAACAGTAAAAGAGGCTGTTGTGCTTGGAGAAAGAGAAACCTCACAGACAGGGTGAGACCTCAGTGTACTAATTTTGGTTGGAAGTTAGGATTATCCTTTCAATTGCTGTGGAGTAAATGGAGTGGACTAGATGGCAGGGAATTGTTAGGACTGTGAACAAAAACTTCCTAGGACCTACACTATTCATTGGTGAGTCTAAACCAACTAGGTAAGAGTGGAGTTTAAAGATACCTGGGGTGTGTTATCATGGATAATTCTACAAGACAGTCCTAACTTTCTTTTCAACAGAGATGACATTTGTTCCTTCACAGGCCTGAGATGCGCGAGGGCCGAGGTTGTGTCCTAGTTTGCAACGTTGGCGCCTACACATCGTGCTTGGCAAATTAAGTATCTGATGAATGTTTGAGATTGGAAAAATGGATGCATAAATCAACATCATCAACCTCTTAAACAGGCAGCCATCACAGCCACGAACACCAGAAGGCTTAAAATATCATTTTGAGGATGGTGATCTCCATTGTTGCCCCTGGACACACTGAACACAGGCAAAGTTCACGCGTTGTACGTTGTCTTTGAAGATGACCGGCAGAAATACTACTCGCAGCGGAGAGTTAAACCAAGAAATTCTTCCCTCTCCTCCGCCTAACTACCCTCACTGGCATTCTAAGACACCCCACTTCAAGGCAACGGAAACCCGCTTCCGGCCTGATCAGGAAGAAAGGTTTTAGCCAGGAGATTTTGGCTCTTTCAGAGAAAAAAACTGTAAAGCGTCTCCGCGCTAGGAACCTCTCCCGGGCTAGAAACCAAGGTTTTCCTCCCCCTACCTCTTCAGGATTCATCTTCAGCCGATCCTAGACGCTGAGTGAGGCACTCAGCGACGCCTAGCTGACCGTTACATTCTCTCTCTCAGCCGAGACTACAGGTCCCAGAACACCGTTCGCTGGCTTGGGGGCGAGGCGGGGAGCCCCGCCCATACATCCCAGCATGCAATGCGCTGCACGTGCGCAGGGATTCGTTTCCTTGTCCCGCCGGAGGCGAAGCAAAGCATGCTGGGGCCTGTAGTCTCTACGGTCCCCTTCCCTAGGTCCCCCGCGCTGCTGTCTGTCTGGTGCCGCCTGTTCTCTGCTCCCCCCCCGAACCTTTACACTTGTTCAGGCTCATGCGAAGACCAGGAAGTTGATAAATCCCGAAGCCAGCTTCTCCCAGACGGTGGCTCGGTTGGGACAGTCGCCAGGGATGGCGGAGCGTGAGGATGGAGCGGGTGTCCGGGCTGCTCTCTTGGACGCTGAGCAGGGTCCTGTGGCTCTCAGGCCTCTCTGAGCGGGGAGCTGCCCGGCAGCCCCGGATCATGGAAGAGAAAGCGCTAGAGGTTTATGGTAATCGATTTTACCCAGAGCAGCATTTGGCGTTCAGTGTAGAGGCGGCGGGAAGCGGGAGAGGGATGAAGGCCTCACCTTTGGGCTGGGAGTGGACACACGGGTTTTTGCCAGATCTGGTAGGAAGTGTGGGTGGCGTTTTCCTCGGGGTCGTAAGTCAGGCAGTACTGGGGTCTTTTTAGGACCCGGGCTTTTCCTAACCTGAGGCTGGACGTCTTAAACAGTTCATTCCCCTTATCTGCCCCGTGCCCTAGTAGCTATGCCAAGACGCATGGGCAGAGCAGAAGTCTGCTAGGGTGGTCAGTTAGGAAGTAGAACTGGCCCTTTAGCACCACTTGAACCTCCTTCCTTTCCTAGCTCCTGAACACGCGCTCCTCCCGCCATTGCTGAGGGAATGGCCGAGTTGTGGACTGGCCCAAGGTCACAGCCACTCTCTTCTGTGGGAGTCAGTAGGCAGAGGTCCCTGAAATGAGAGAACAAGATAGGCTTCTCAGAGCAAGCCTTCAAATTTACAATTCTTTCACACAGTGAAGCTGTATTATGTATGTATACACACATGTATATTCTATTTATTAAATATTCTCCACTTCTTGGAACTGTCTCCATTGTACAGATAAAGAAATAAAGGCTTAGAAGGGTTAAAAAATTACCTGGAGGTCACATTTTCAGTAAGGAACAGAGCAAAAGTCAAACTTCTAAGTGGCTTCTCACCACTTCACAATTGCCTTGTTACTCTCCCTCCCCACCCCTCGACTTATATAGTATTATTTTATTTCAGTTTTGTGGGCTGAAGATCGACCCAAGGCCTCACACATGTTACCATTAAACTACATGTTTAGCTCTAGTTTTGAAAACTAAGACTGGATGTGGCTTCGGCCTGTGGTGTTTACCTGTAATCCCAGAGACTACAGAGGCCGAGGCAAGAGGATCCTGAGATCCTCTGAGATCAAGGCTAGAGGCAGCCTGCACAACTCAGTAATACCCTGACTCAAAATAAAATATCAAAAAAGAGCTTGGAGTGCAGTTCAGTGGTAGAGACTAGACTAGCATTTGCAAGGCCCTGGGTTCACCCCTAGTACTGAAAAGAAAAAAAAAAAAAGAAAAAAAAGACTTGCTGTAACATTAAGAGATCCAACAACAAGAATAAAAATACAAGGGCTGAAGATGTGGTTCACTGGTAGAGTGCTTGTCTAGCATGCATAAGGACCCAAGTTTGATCTTCAGCACTGCTAAGTAAATAAATAGCATATAATTTGGGCAAGGGCTTTGGCCAGTAGAATAAAGCTAAGGATGGGAAAGACCTTTGGAGTTAATCTAGTTTCCTTCAGTCTTGGGAGATGATAATCATGAATGTACTGATCTCCAGCAAGCATTGCTGTCCTGCCACAGTAGGGATACAACTTTACAAGAGCAATGACTCTAGGCCTCAAACTTACACTGCGGGAAACCTATATATGCAAAAATATAGTAAGCAGTGGGTGGCCAAAAATTCAAGCAAGAGATGCAGAAATTCAGACGAAGGAGAGATACTGAGGTATCTGGAAAGACTTTTTTTAAACAGGAGTTACTTGAGTTGGGCCTTGAAGAATAATTGGGACCTAGATATGTAGAGGGCCAGAGGGCATACTAAGCTGAAGAAACTAGAGCAAAGGTATGTTGTTGTTGTTAGGTGCCCTTGAATGAGGTCAGACTCAGACAAAACACTACCCGACACTGCCATGCCCAGCACTGTTAAGTGCTTTTCTGCTGTTCATAGGGTTTTCAATGGTTGATTGCCTTTTGGGAGTGGGCTTCCAGGTCCTTCTCCCAAGCCTACAGCACCTACTGTTCCCAGGCAGTCTTCCATCCAAGTACTGACCAGGCCCAACCCTGCTTAGCTTCTGAGATCTCACAGAATCAGATGCCAGGATGGTATGGCTGCAGGCAGAGCAAAAGTATGGAAATGGGAAAATAAAGAATGGCAGATAGATAGAGCTACAGCATAGAGCTTGTCTTTGCAGGTGGAGGTGGTATTGAACATTAGATAGTAGGTTGGAGTTAGATACTGAAGCTTTTAAATATAAATGAATTTTTTTTTTTGTGGTACTGGGGTTGAACCCAAGGTCTCACGCTTGCATGCTGTGCAAGTGCTAGACCACTGAACTGCCGCCTCCAGCCCATTTTTTTTTACTTTTTTTTGAGACAGAGTCTCGCTAAATTATGCAGACTGCCTCTGGTCTCAAACTTGTGATCCTCCTGCCTCCACCTCCCGAGCCGCTGGGATTACAGGCATCGGCCACTGCTCCTGGCAGTTAAATGAAGAATCTTAACCTCAGTGCATTGCCATAGAAATTTTCAGTCAGGAGAGTAATGTGAAGAGAGCAACATTGATTTCTCTTTAAAGAAATAAATCCAAAGTTCTCAAATCACTAGAAAACCAGAGAAGTTTAATAAGGGGTGAGATTTAATTTCAGGGTTTAGTAGAATACAAAGAACATAATATAGCTTGTATAAATGAATTTACAGGGAGAAGTCTCAGAGTGAGAGGCAGAAAATTCCTTTTCAAAAAGCCCTGTTTGCCTAGGTGCCACGTATAACAGAGCTCTGTGAAAGAGAAGCTTTATCCTCTTTCCTGCCTTATTTTTAAATTCTGTTTCTATTCAAGTGATAAGCCCAGGAGACGGCTGGGGAAAAGGTAGAGTTTGATTGATTTGTTTTTCCCAACTGCATTTCTAGTTACAGGGGAGCTATGAATAATAGAACAAAACCTCACGCTTGAGAGCATCAAGCCTGTTCTACCTAAAATTCTGCTTCTCCCCTTCTACCTCACCATTTATCATTCTCCTTATTTTTTTCTATAGTCTCAGAGTAAGGAGGAAATCTTGTCCTCCCCATGGCCTACCCAGGCTCCCACTTTCTTGATTCCATGCCCTTCTGCTTAATTTTGCCAGTGTCCCCTCCTCCTCTCCTTATATTTTCAGTCTCTCTTCCTCTGTTTGATTCTACAAAACATACCCAAGTTTCCTTTACCCTTGTCATTATTCTAGTTTCCATATAAAGCTACTGTCCTTTTTCTGCCCTGCCTTTTCCAGCCAAGTCCCTAGAAATATATTTTCAGTTCCCACTTTCTTCCCCTTTTGCAAGCTGGCTTTACCTCTCACCTTTCTTCTGAAACTGCTTCTTGAGGTTAACCTTCTGGGTGACAAATCAAGCACCCGATTAGTTCTTATTAGCTGGAATCTTTCTGCAGAATTTAATGTTGCAAACTACCTCTTCCATTTTGTGATTCTTCCTTTTTTTTTTTCTTTCTCATTCTGAATTTTTTTTTTTTTTTGGACAGTGTCTCACTCTCTAGCCCAGGCTGACCTTGAACTCATGATCCTCCTCCCTCAGCCTCTTGAATGAGGGATTTACAGGCATGTGCCACCATGTCCAGCTCATTCTGATCCTTAAATTTTGTGCTTGCCAGAGGTTTATCCTTGGGTTTATTTCTCTCTACACCAGTCAGTCTCAAACTGGGTTGCACATAAGCATGACCTGAAGATTTTTAAAATTCAATGCTTAGGCAATACTCCAAGCCCATTAAATCAGAATCTCTGGGGATAGGGCCTAGGCATCAGTGCAGGGTGGTTTTTTTTTTTTTTTTCCTTTTTGGTGGTGGTTGTTGTTGTTGTTTGTTTGTTTGTTTTCAGAGCAGTCTTGGTAACTCCAATATTCAGACAAATTTGGCTCATTCTTTCTGGATCCCATAGATTGAACAACCACTCTGTCACTAGCTCTGCTCTTCAGTTGTGAGTGGAGCAGCTGTTGGGCGAATTATCAGCTGACAACACAGTGTTGTCCATGCCACTTCTTTGTTCCCAATGTCTTGAGGACTCCCTGTAGCCTGTTGTTTTTGTTGTTGTTAGGTGCCATCGAGTCATGTGCAACTCATAGCAGCCCTCATAGGGTTTTCAATGGCTGTTTCAGGATTGCCTCAGGAGTGGGTTACCATGCCCTTCTCCCATCTTTGCTGTGCTAGGAATTGAACTGGGACCTCAGAGACTGCGGAGTGGCTCGCACTGCTGCCAACTACTGTTGCCTGTAGCCACCTGTAAAAGACCCTTAATGGTTTGGCCCAACCCTTCTTTTTACTTCTTTTCACTTACACTGGGTTCCAGGCAAACGAAACTTGTGATTCTTTACTTTTCTTCACTTTAAATGTCAAATATTGAAATGTTACCCATTTTTAAAGGCTTGATTCATATTCTACTTGTATAAAGGCTGATACCACATTCTCCCAAGCCAAAAATTCCTCTTGAGCTCCCTCGACACTTTTTTCATTTTTATATTCTCCCTGCAATGTTGCATCCAAGAAACTGGATATGGTCTAATAATGATCCAAGAAAATAATTTTACCAGTTGGACCCGTTGGTCCATAAGAAATGAATAGCTGTGAACTGAGTTTGTCAGTTGGATCAGTTGGATTGCATGCCTGCAATCCCAGCTACTCAAGATGTTGAAGCAGGAGGACTGCATGTTCAAGTCCAGAGGCAGCCTGTGCAACTTAGCAAGACCCTGTCTCAAAATTTAAAATAATAAAAAAGGACCTGAGGTATGTCTCAGTGTTGGAATGCTTGCCTAACATGTCTGAGGCACTCAGTACTGTAAAAAGGAAGAAAGGAAGGAAGGAGGGAAGGAAGGGTGGGTCATCTCAAAAGGAAACCAATAGTGGAAATTTTTGTCAGAAATCTGAGAGTTTAGAACCAGGCATGGTAGCACGCCCAGAATCCCAGCACTTGGGAGGCTGAGGCAGGAAGATAGATGGAAGTTTGAGACCAATCTGGTCTGTGTAGCAAGTTCCAGGACATCCTGGGCTATACAGCAATACGCTGTGTCAAAAAAGCAAGATAAAGAAAGAATAGAAAAAGAAACCTGAGAGTTGCTGTAATATTTCCCTAAAAAGAAGACAGTGCTTAGATTAGGACTGGAAGACATCCTTATTTAGTATATTCATGTTTTAATGTAATACCTTGTCTCTGATGACTCTCTAGATTTGATTCGAACTATCCGGGACCCAGAAAAGCCCAATACCTTAGAAGAACTGGAAGTGGTAACGGAGAGTTGTGTGGAGGTTCAGGAGATAAATGAAGAAGACTATTTGGTTATTATCAGGTTCACGCCAACAGTACCTCATTGCTCTTTGGCAACTCTTATTGGTAAGGTTGTGTATGTGAGTATGTGCAAAGTCTTAACTATTCATGTGGTATTGACCCAAAATATTAATTTGCCTCATGTATCACACTTTATGGGCTGGGACTTAGCTCAGTTGGTAGAGCGCTGCACTGCCGTCTCTGCAGTCCCGAGTTCAATTCCCAGCACCGCAAAAATGGGAGAAGGGCCTGGCAATCCACTCCCGAGGCAATCCCGAAACAGTTAGCCATTGAAAACCCTATGAGGGTCTCCATGAGTCGGATACCGACTTGATGGCACCTAACAACAACAACAACATCACACTTTATGGTTTACAGAGTATTTTCATGTATCCCTCTTCTGTAGTCCTTACAATCAGCCCAAGAGAGAGTTGAATACTATTATCTTCATTTTATAGATGAGGAATCTGGAACTCATAGAGTTTAAGTGACTTTCTCAGAGTCATCCAGGAAATGGTGCAGATGAGACTCAAACCTAACTCCTAACTCCAAATCTGTTTCTCCTTTTGTTACAATGCCGTTTCTCTTAGGTGTACACGCCCACAGTAATGGAGAGTGGCTGTGAGACCGCTCCTTCCCTAGTCCTGGAGGGTAGAGTAAGTGATGTCAGCGTAGCACTTCTGCCAGCACCACCTCCTTTCAGCTGCTCAGTTGGCTTTTATGTAGTATGGACAACAGTCCTGGTGGGAGGATTTTTTTTTTTTCTTTTGAGTGGTGCTGGAGATTGAGCCCAGGGCTCTACTGCTGAACTACGGCCCTGGCTCCCTGGAAGGGTATTTTTTGAGGCAGTTTTCTACTTAATAAGGCTATATTCCTAATATTTCGGATTAGTTTAGCATTGCTTTGATTATATGCTTTGTTATAAAGAATATAAAGGAATTTATGTTAAACCAATTGTTCATTAACAAGGGATTGATAAAATAATCAATGATAGTGAATGTAAACAATAAAATACTATACAGCTATAAAAAAGAATGAAGAAATTCTGCATGTCCTGATAAGAAGTGACCTCTATGACATACTGAGGAATTTGTTCGTTTATTTGTTTGCAGTACTGGAGGTTTAACCCAGGGCCTCACATATGTTAGGCAAGCACTCTATCACTGAAATGTACCCTTAGCCCTTTTATTTTGAGACCGTGTCTTGCTAAGTTTCACAGGCTATCTCTGGCCTTGAAACTGCGATTCTCCTGTTTTAGCCTCATGAGTAGCAGGCATTACAGGCAGGTGCCAGGGCACCTAGGTCTATAAAAACAAGTATACCATTACTACTATTTATGTAAAAAAGGCAAAATATACATTTGTATTTGATTACATATGCTTAAAACTTACATAAGAAATGAATAGCTGTGAACTGAGTGTGGTGGCACATGCCTATGATCCCAGCACTCAGGAAGCTGAAGCAGTAGGATTATTGCAAGTTCCAAGCCAAACTGGGCTACGAAGTAAGACCTTGTCTAAAAGAGAGAGACAGAGAGACAGAGACAGAGACAGAGAGACAGAGAGAGACAAAGAGAAGGGAAAAAGGGAAGGAAAAAAGAAAGGAAGGAAGGAAGGGAATGAATGAAAAGAAAAGGAAGGAAGGAAAGAAGGAAGGAATAGCTGTGATGAGTATTAGTGGATAATGGTGGTGGGAACTAGGTAGATGGACTGTGTGGGAAGGAGACTTTACTGTGTACCTTTTTATGTTTAAAATTTTTTGAACCATGGTAATGTATCATCTATTGAAAGCAAACAAGTCTATCAAAAGGACTGAAAAAGTCAGGCTTTTTTTTGTGTGTGGTGCTGGGATCAAACCCAGGGCCTTGCACATGCTAGACAAATGCTCTCCCACTGAGACACAATATTTTGTTATTGCTCCCACGATTTTGATTTCTGTCCTCTTCTCACTAGTTGACTTGGATTCTCATTATTAATTGTTTCCAGCATATGGGCCACATCTTGAGGGACTGAAAGTTCTGTGAATTCACAGGTATTATTATGATTATTAAAATTCCAATGCTAGAAAGAGCATTATTGAATCCATTGTTATTTTTTATTACTGGACAATTTCTGAACCAAATATCAGGAGTATTACGAACATCTTGATGTAGAAGGATTGTCTTAAATTTTTTTTTAGTGCTTGGAGGTTGAAGCCAGGGCCTTTCACATCCTAGGCAAGTACTCTGCCACTGGGCTGCACACCCACACCTTTTTATTTTATTTTATTTTGGTAGTGGGGGTTGAACCCAGGGCCTTGTGCTTGCATGCTTTGCAAGTTCTGGCCCACTGAGCTGCTCCCCCTAGCCCATTTTTTTAGTTTTTGAGGCAGAGTCTCGCTAAATTACACAGACTGCCCCTGGTCTCGAACTTGTGATCCTCCTGCCTCCGCCTCCCAAGCCGCTGGGATTACAGGTGTGCGCCACTGCGCCCGGCTTCCCTTTTTATTTTTTATTTTGAGACGGTTTCATTAAGTTGTGTAAGCTGCCTCTGGCCTCTCTAACTTGTGATCTTCATGCCTCAGCCTCCTGAGTCACTGGGATTATAGAGATCCCCCAGGGCACATGGCTTCTTAAAATATTTTGACATCTAAGAAAGAGTTCTTAAATAGAGAACGTTTTTTCTTTAAAAAGTAACATTTATTTAAAAAGGAACATGTCTATTGGCAATTATTTTGAAACTCAACACAGAAGGATAAAGAAGAAAATAAAAATCACCTGTTGTAGCCAGGAGTAGTGGTGCATGCTTGTAATCCCTGCACTCAGGAGGCTAAGGTGGGAGGATTACAATTTTGAGGCCAACCTAGAGTACAGGATTTCTTTTCTTTTTCCTTTTTCTTTGTTTTTTCTTTTCATTTTCTTTTGTTTCTTTTTCCTTCCTTCCTTTCTTTTTTTCTTTTTGGGTATACAGTCTCACTATGTAGCCCAGGCTAGCCTCAGATTCCATTAAGATCAACTATGGTTATTTTACCCATAAAGTAAATAATAAATTTTACAACTTACAAACCACTTTCTTGAGCATCATTATAGCATAACTGAGGTAGATACTTTGGCTTCAAAAGTGGCTCCACTACACATCAGCTTGGGGCAAATTACCCAACCTCTCTGAGCTTCACGTTTCCTCATCTGTTTGACATGTATTAGAATAATAATACAATATGCAGAGTTGGCACGACTCAAAACGAGAAGAAACAGTGATTGCAACAAAGGGCTCAAACGAAAAGATTGTATGCATGACACAGTATTGGGTAGTGTTTCGTTGTGCGTGCATAGGGTTGCTATGAGTCAGACTCAATTCGACAGCATCCAACAACAACCACAAAGATATTTATTATAGAACTACTTTTTGTGTGTATGTGTGGTTCTAAAGATTGAACCCCTAGAACTGCTATATTTGAGACTCAATCTAGACACAGTCTCCTTACATCTTATCTAATTCTTTTTCCTGGGGCTAGAATTTAGCTCAGTTGGTAGAGTGCGGCTCTATAGTCTCTGAGGTCCCAAGTTCGATTCCCAGCACCACAAAAATGGGAGAAGGACATGGCAATCCACTCTCATGGCCATCCTGAAACAATCAGCCATTGAAAACCCTATGAATAGCAGAGAAGCACTGACAATAGTGCCGAGCATGGGACAGCACTGGAGAGTGTTTTGTTCTGTTGTACATAGGGTCACTGTGAATCAGATACAACTTGATGACACCTAACAACAACAAATAGAAGCCTGCAGCCCGGCGTTGTGGTTTATGTCTATAATCCAGCACTCAGGAGGCTGGTGAGTTCAAGGCCAGCCTGGGCTACATAGCAAGACCCTGTCTCAAAAAAAAAAAAAAAACAAGGGCTAGGGATGTATCTCAGTGGTTCTGCATTTTCCTAGTATGCACAAGGTCCTATGTTCAACCCTCCTCACTTCAAAAAACAAAACAAAACAAGCCTAAAAAGCCAGGGGGCTGGGGATCCATTCTGACTCTTTATTTTTTCACAACTTACTGTTGAAGCACTTTATAGTAAGAGCAGTTTTATTTGCCTTCTGTTGTCTAGGAATATGGATTTAGTTAAGAATTCATTCCTTAAATTAGTGTGGAAGAGAAATTGAACATTGGCACGGAGGATGTCTTCCAAGTCTAGTTTTAATTTTTTTTTCCAGTTTTGATTCCTACTACAAGACTCAACTAGAAAAAGAAATTACTAAAAAAAAAAAAAAAAAAAGGAAAAGAAATTACTGAACTGTGTCTTAGCATGGGGTGGTAAACTGAACAGCAGAGCTTGTTTTAGGGAAGTAACTATTTGTACCGTGTAGACATAAAAGATTACAAATTTGAAAAGTTTCATGTGGCCCCTTTTAAATGGCACTTATTTGATTTAAAATTTTTGGATGGCCTGGACTGTTGTGGGCCCTCAGTAAAGTTTAATGAATTAATTGACTTTTGCCTAAAGGCCAGCTGATATAGCAGAAAAGGCCTAGGCATTGTATTGGTCTTGGATTCTAATCCTAGCTCTGCTACTTTACTACCTCAATGACTTTAGACAAGTTATATTGTGACCTTGGTTTCACCTTTTGTAGAATGGGGTTAGTAATGGTAGATCACTGGATTATCATGAAGAATACATAAAACTAACACTCGCTCACTCTCTCTCTTTCTCTCTCTCTCTGACTAGCCTTGAACTCATGCTTCTCCTGCCTCAGCCTCCCAAATGCTGGGATTACAGTCACGCACCACCATGCCTGGCTGTAAAATTACCAGGGTCCCAAAAAATGCATATACATTTTAAGCGATGTTATCTTTGTATTACTTTTCAACGTTGAACTGAATTATAGTAGCAAGGCATAGTATGCTGTTCTGGATTACATTTCTACTGTTACATCAGAACAAACATATGATACATTGTTCAAACAGCAGAATGGAAAGTTTTCATCCTAAAATGTATGTACTTTTTTTTTTTGGCATCCTCTGTATTAAATTTCCTAGTATAGTACTAGGCTCAGAGGCAACCTATGCTGGATTGGACAAAACTATTTTCTTTCAGATCATATGTGATAGATGACACAGACACAGTTGTATGCTTTTTCAGGAAACAAGAAGAGATGAGAGATAATTGAACATTTTTTTGTTTCCACTCCACAGGGCTGTGTTTAAGAGTAAAACTTCAGCGGTGTTTGCCATTTAAACACAAGGTAAGGAAGATGTTTTATTATTGTCTTGAACCCAGAGCCTAATGTATGCTAGGCCGGCACTCCACCACTGCACCACATCCCCAATCCATGTTGTTGTCTCGAGTAAAATCTCTCTTGAAATGTAATTCATGTATCATATAATTTACCTGAAGAATACAATTAAGTGGTTTCTAATACCTTAACAGAGTTGTGCAGTCATGGCTATGTTTCATAGAATATTTTCATCACCCTTAATAGAAATCTTGTACCCAGCTAAGCATGGTGGCACACACCTGTAATGCCAGCACTCATGAGGATGAGGAAGGAGGATCATGAATTCAAGGGTGGCTACATAGTGAGACCCTATATCAAAAAAAAAAAAAAAAAGGAAAGGGAGGGAGAGAGGGAGAAAACAGGGAAGAAAGGAAGGAAAAGGAAAAAGGAAAGAAAGAAATGCTGTACCCCAATAGCAGTCGTTCTCCTTTTACCCTGGCCTCTCCTCCACTCCCAGTCCCTTTTTTCCTTTTCATTTTTTATTTTGAGGCAGAGTGTCACTAAGTTATGCAGGCTGCCTCTGACCTTGAACTTGTGTTCCTCCTGCCTCAGCCTCCTCAGTCTCTAGAATTATAGGTGTGCACCACTGTGCCTAGCTTTTTAAATGTATAAATTTTATTTATTTATTTTAGAAATAAGGTCTCAGTATGTAGCTCAGGCTGGCCTCAAACTCACTATCCTCCTGCCTCAGGCTCCCAAGTTCTGGGATTCCAGGTACGCACCACTATGTCTAGCTGGGCAACCACTTTCTGTCTCTGTAGATTTGCCTATTCTTGAAATTTCATTTAAATGAAATTATATAATATGTGGCCTTTTGTGTCTGGCTTCTTTAACTTAGCATAATGTTTTTAAGGTTCCTTTGTATTTTAACATGTATCACTGTTTCATTCCCTTTTATAGCCTTATAATATTCCATTGTGTGGATATACAACATTTTATTTTACCTCTTCATCCGTTGTTAGACATTTAGGTTGTTTCCACATTTTTTTTTTTTTTTTACAACTTGGGGATTGAACCTAGGGTGTTCTACCCTGATCTGCACCCCCAGTCTCTTTTTTTTTTAATTCTGAGACAGGGTCTTGCTAAATTATGCAAGCTGCTTCTGGCCTTGAACTCATGATCTTCCTGCCTCACCCTCCTGAATCATTTAGGATTATAGGGAAAGTGGCAGCTGTATTTCCATTTTTTGTCTGTTATGAATGATGCTTCTCTGAACATTTGTCTACAAGTTTTCATGTAGGGCTTATGATTTCATTTCTCTTCCACCTAGGAGTAGAATTTTCCTTGCTATTCATAGAGTTTTCAATGGCTAGTTGTTTCAGGAATGGGTTGCCAGGTCCAACTATCTAGTCTGTCTTAGTCTGGAAGCTCAGCTGAAACCTGTCCACCATGGGTGACCCTGCTGTATCTGAGATACAGGTGGCATAGCTTTTAGTCTCATAGCAACACGCAAGCCCCCACAATATTGCAAACTGAACGATAGCATTAATATCACACGCAAGCAAAATTTTACTAAAGATTTCAAAAGCGACTGCAGCAGTATATAGACAGGGAACTGCTGGAAAATCAAGCTGAATTCAGAAGAGGGCAGGGAACCAGGGACATCATTGCTGATGTCAGATGGATATTAGCCGAAGGCAGAGAATATCAGAAAGATATATATCTATGTTTTGTCGACTATGCAAAGGGATTTGACTATGTGGATCATAACAAATTATGGATAACCCTTCGAAGAATGGGAATACCAGAGCAACTAATTGTACTCATGAAGAATCTGTACATGAACCAGGAGGCAGTCGTTCGAACAGAACAAGGAAACACTGCCTGGTTTAAAGTTGAGAAAGGTATGCATCAGGACTGTATACTTTTACCATATCTCTTTAATTTCTATGCTGAGCAAACAGTCCAAGAAGCTGGGCTTTGTGAAGGAGAACACAGCATAATGATTGGAGAAAGACTCATTAACAACCTGCATTATGCAGATGACACAACTCTGCTTGATGAAAGTGAAGAAGATTTGAAACATTTACTGATGACGATCAAAGAACATAGCCTTCAGTATGAATTGCAACTAAACATCAACAAAACAAAAATCCTTACAACTGGGTCAGTATGCAACTGGGTCACAGTAAATGGAGAAAAGATTGAGGTTGTCCATGATTTTGCTTCACTTGGTTCTACCATCAACACTCCTGGAAGCAGCAGTCAAGAAATTAAAAGACACATTGCTTTGGAAAAAGCTGTGGCAAAAGATCTCTTTAAAGTATTGAAAAGTAAAGATGTCACATTGAAGACAAAGGTGAGCCTGACTCATGGCATGATATTTTCAGTTGCATCATATGGTTGTGAAATTTGGACATTGAGCAAGGGAGACAGGAGAAGAATTGATGTTTTTGATTTAAGGTGCTGGAGATGAATACTGAATATACCATGTGCTGCCAAAAGAACCAACAGATCTGTCCTGGAAGAAGTGCAACCAGAGTGCTCCTTGGAAGCAAGGATGGCTAGACTGCATCTTACATATTTTGGACATGTTGTCAGGAGGGACCAATCCCTGGAGAAAGACATCATGTTTGGGAAAGTGGTGGGTCAACAAAAAAAAAGGAAAACCCTCAACTAGATGGATTGACAGAGAGTCGGGAAGTGTTTCAATCTGCTGTACATAGAGTCGCTATGAGTCAGACCCGATTCAACAGCACTTAACAACAACAACAACAACATGGTAACAATATATTTAATCTTCTGAGATACTATTGGACTGTTTTCTACAATGACTGTTCCATCTTACATTCTCACTAGCAGTGTATGAGGGTTCTGATTTCTCTACATCCTAATAAGCATTATTATCTTATTTTTTATGACTGTAGCCATCTTATTATTGTTAGGGGCCATCCAGTCGGTGTCCAACTCATAGCAGCCCTATGTACAACAGGCGAAACACTATGGTTGGTTCTTCTCTGCTATTCATAAGGTTTTCAATGGCTGATTGTTTTTTGGGAGTGGGTTGCTGGGTCCTTCTCTTAAGCCTACAACACCTGGTGTTCCCAGGCGGTCTCCCATCCAAGTACTAACCAGGCCTGAGTCTGCTTAGCTTCCAAGATCTGACAGGATTGGACACCACAGTGGTATGGCTGCAGGGGTAGCCATTTTAGTGGGTATGAAATGGTGTCTAATTGTTATTTTGATTTGCATTTCCTGGTGGCAAATAATGTTGAGCATATTTTCATGTACTTTTTAGCCATGTGTATATCTTCTTTGGAGAGCTGCCTATCTAGTTTCTTTCCCTATTTTTAAATTGAATTGTCTTTTTTTTTTTAACCAAGTGGTAAATGTTCTACTTTCTGGTGCTGGGGACTAAATACGGAGCCTCACACATGCTAAGCACATACTCTACCACAAAGCTATACCTTCAATCTTTCAGAGTTCTTTATATATCCCGAATACAATTTTCTTACCAGATATATGATTGACAAATATTTTTTCCCATTTTGTGATTGTCTTTTACTTTTCATCTGGTCTTGTCTTTTCTTTTGCTTTCTTTTCTTTCCTTTTCTTTTCCTTCCTTTTCTTTTCTTTCTTCTCTGTTCTTGGCAGTACAGGTAGGTTGAACCTACCACCTCAAGCTTGCTAGGCAAGTACTTTACCACTAAGCCATACTCTCAGCCCCCTTTTTTATTTCTAATTTTGAGACGAACTCATTAAGTTATGCAGGCTGTCTCTGGCCTTGAACTGGAGATCCTCCTGCCTCAGCCTCTTGAGTAGGTGGAATTAAGGTGTACACTATGGCACCTAGCCAGGCATTATTATTATTATTATTATATTTTATTTTATTTTTTTATTTTTGGTACTCAGAAGTTGAACCCAGGGTCTCATACATGCTAGACAAGTGCTCTAGTGCTGAATTGCACCCTAGCCTTTTTTTATTTTTTATTCGAGACAGGGTTTCATTAAGTTGTACAGACTGCCTCTGGCCTTGAAATTTTATTCCTCCTGCCACACTTCCTGGGCTGCTGGGATTAGAGGCATGTGCCACAGTGCCCGGCTTTTCTGGCCAGTCTTTTCACTTTCTCTTTTTTTTTTTCTTTTATGTGGTACTTAGGGGTTGAACCCAGACCCTTGTGCGTACTTTGCAAGTGCTGTACCACTGAGCTGCATCCTCTTTTTAATTTTTTATCTTGAGATTGAGTCTTGCTAACTTATGTAGGCTGCCTGCAGCCTCAAACTCACCTCTGCCTTCTGAGTTGCAGTATTACAGGTGTGTGCCACTGCACCTGGCTAGTCTTTTCACTCTGTTGATGCTATCTTTTGTAGTAGAAATGTTTTTAATTTTGATAAAGTCCAATTTGCCTGTTTTTTCTTTGCTTTTGGTATGATATCTAAGGAAGATGTTGTAGACCAGCTATTGAGCAGGAATGTAGATTCACAGTTAATTTATGATTATCGGCTATAGTTTATGAATGATTCAGCCTTATCTCTTACTATCTCTCATAATTCCTGAGCAAATTTCCCTTCTACACCTTGCTACTAGCTAGCATTTGCTCAGAGTATCCCAACCACATGGAATTATCATCCTTCCCATCTCATATGTTCAGATCCTACTCATCTTTTTTTTTTTTTTTTTTTTTCTCTCCCAGAACTAGGAGTTTAAACCCAGGGATTTGCCCATGCAATGATCTGCACTTCTATCCACCTATTTAAATTTTTACTTTGAGACAGGGTCTTGCTAAGTTGAGCAGGTTGCCTCTGGTCTCAAACTCTCGATCCTCCTGCCTCAACCTCCCTAGTAGCTGGGATTATAGGTAGGTGCCACAGTGCCCAGCTCCTACTCATCTTTTAAGGCCTAATGAAATACTGCCTTCTGTGATGTCAGTCTTGATTTCTATAACAAAAGTCACTTATGTCTTTGGTTTCTCCTAAGTCTTTCTTAGTCTAATGTAGAGTATCATTTTCTAATATGTTTTAACTGTTTATGTTCATTTTTCATCTTGTCTCCTAATTTGTCAGCTTCTCGAAGTCAGAGTTTATCTATGATCCATCTCTATGCTCCCCTCTCTGTGTGTTCTTACACATAGTAAGTAGGAGCTCAATAAAATGCATGTTAAGTTGAGTAAATTAATGAATGCTAATACTAGTGTTTATGATAACCTATACATTTAAATTTATTTTGAATTTTACCTGTTTTCTTTAAAATATCTAACTTTTAATTTTGAAATGATTTCAAATTTACAGAAAAGGTAGAAAATTATATAAAAACTCCCATATCTCCCTTACCCAATTGACTATTTCCCTCATTGTCCAATAATTTGTTCATGGTGCTCTGATCCCTCCTCCCATCTCTGCTTCTCCCATCATGCAGTGATTAGTTATAATGTCTCTTTGTTGTTGTTGTTAGGTACCATAAACTTGGTATCCAACTCATAGCAACCCTATGTACAACAGGTGAAACACTATTATCAGTACTTCTCTGCTATTCATAGGGTTTTCAATGGCTGATTGGTTTTAGGAGTGGATTGCCAGTCCTTCTCCCAAGTGTACAGTATCTGGTGTTCCGAGGTGGTCTCCCATCCAAGTACTAACCAGGCCCATCCTGGCTGAGCTTCTGAGATCGGATGCTACAGTGCTATGGCTGCAGGCTAATGTCTCTGTAGGCCCCATTAACCTGGATAGTTCCTTAGCCTTTGTCTTTCATGATCTTGATATTTTTTTAAGAGTGTAGGCCAGATATTCTATAGATTGTTCTCAAACTGATTGTTCTGATGTTTCCTGATTAGACTATATATTCCTTTTTTTTTTTAGCAAGAATGCTGAATAACTGCATTCTCATTTCATCAAGAGTCCTATAATTTCAACTTGTCTTATTATTGATGATAATTCCTCTCATCAACTGAGAGTGTATAGTGAGGTATAATTCATATAGCAATAGCAAGGTAAATGCTTGGCTCCTTTCCTTTGTTGATTTTTAGAATAATGAGTCATACATAATTTTTAACCAAAGCAAATGACTGTAGAGTGATTCTATACCTGTGGCTTTGTGGTCTACAATAAGAGTTGTTATACCACAAGGGGAATTTGTATGGTGTTTTTCCTTTTTTTCTCCCCCAGCATTGAGGGGTTGAATCCAGGACCTCGAGCATATTTGGCAGGCACTGTGCCACTAGGCTGCACCCCCATCTCTTTTATTCTTTAAATTGAGACGGAGTGTCACTAAGTTATGTAAGCTGCCTCTGGCCTCGAACCTGTGATCTTCCTGCCTCTGCCTCCTGAGTCACTGGGATTACAGGCATGTTCCACCATGCTTAGCATATTTTTCTTTTAAAAGAGATTGGACTAGACGCTCTCTAAAGTCCTTTTTAGCTGTAATAGGCTTTTTTTTTTTTTTTTTCCACTCGGGTAAAACATTTGTCTCAGTAGCGAATAAGTAAATAAGTATTAGTTCAGGGGCTGCGATGTTCTCTGGAGAGTCGACATGTCTTTTTCATATAGTATGCTTCCTTAGCCACAGAATTTGCAATTATTTTGTGGGTTGTCTCAAATGCTCTTGTTTTTAGAGGTTGGTTAATTTTAGGGGTGCAGCGGGTCCGGGAGGAATAGCTTACCCACTATTATACTTCAGAATAAATCTAGCAAGATAATAGAAAAGGGAAAAGGAGGATGCCAAAACGGTGTATATTGTGATCTCAGTTTTGTAAAACAGGTAAAGAAATTCCCACCATGAAGAGTGTGTGTGTGTGTGTGTGTGTGTGTGTGTGTGTGTGTGTGTGTAAAACGTGTAAGAGGAAAAAAAATATATGTAAGAGTATGTGAGTATAGAGAAAAATATGGAGGAGAGTACACTAGATTGTTAATGTGGCTTTCCTGGGGAGTGAGGCAGAAGGAGGGTTACACACTGACTTAGCAAGAAGAAATAGAGTACAGGGGAAAGATACTTCTGAGTAAAACAACACATTTATGACCTCATTCATACAAAATTATATTCATATGTATTCATTTAAAAATTAATAAAAATGCCCCTGCAGGTGTTCTCTAGTTAACCAAAATACTACTAATTTCAATCCCGTTTTAGAGAAGAATGTGAGGGATTTATCCCTAAACATTTCATATTAGAAATAGGATTTGGACTCTCATCCCTAGATTCTTCAGTCCACTCTACATTTCACCTTACCCTGTCATCTGAGAATGCTCTAATGTTTTACTTCTACTAATTTTTCTTCCCAGTTGGAAATCTACATTTCTGAAGGAACCCACTCAACAGAAGAAGACAGTAAGTGAATCGAAAATATTTAAACTAACTACAACTAGTACTTTATCTTGGATACTAGGTCATTCAGTCAGCCAGATATCTACTGGAGCATTTACGGGAAAAAAAAGGAAAAGAAAAAGAAAGAAAAAAAAGGAGTGCACTATTAGTTATCAGCTCTTAGTTCACAGGTGGGGAAACCCCGGCATTTGAAGAATGTAATTTCTTCCCTGGGACTCTGGGTGAACTAGGGCTCATGGATATTAACTGTTTCAGGCCAGAGGCTACACATTTGTAAAGAATATCCAGCTCTAGGCCCTTGACTAGTGAGCTCCAACGGCATGATTCTGTTCTTTGGTAGCAAGTTAGAGGTGTGTACATGAAACCGAAGTTGGAGTCTAGTAACTAAAGTATTAGGAAATCTTGGGGTAGGAGCTGTCTCTCTGAATTAATGTGTTAGAATAGTAGTGGAGAAGCTTTTTTATATTGAGAACCTCTAGCCTACAGAGACAATCAACCAGTAGTCATTTAAGAATCACAGAGGTGGGGTTTAGGAAAAGCAAGAGACAAAATGTCCTATCTGATCTATGTGTTACTTTAAAACAATTTTATATAAATGACACAGCACAAATAATGACAAATATATGTAAAATGCATGTTGTGCATAGCTTACATTGCTAGATGATTGTAGAAGGTAGAAAAAACAGCACAGGAAAGGAAGAAAGAGATGGTAATAGAGTAAGAGCAACAGAAAGATAAGGTACATAGAGAAAGACAGTGACTCCAAAAGGCACAAATGAGGCTGTAGAGATAGGCACAAAAATATATACACAGAAGAAAGATGTAGAGAAAGAAGCCTACTGCTTTCAGAGGAACATCTTGTCCAGGAAAATTCTTAGGTGCTATCATGAAAACTGTACAAACCATGTCCTATTTCCACAATTCCAGACATATAGATTATTGTATCTGTATGGGATAAATTTATTTAAATCTCATAAGCTGAGGGCTTCTATCTCCAATTTTATTTATTTATTTATTTATTGATTGATTGATTGTTTATTTGTTGACTCAGTTATTTTTTTCTATGCTAGGGATTGAACCCAGGCTCTTGCACATGCTAGGCAAGTGCTCCACCACTGAGCTACATCTCCAGCCCATTATTTTTAAAATTAGAGGTAGGACTGGGGTTGTAGCTCACAGGTAGAGAGCTTGCTTAGCATATATAAAGCCCTGAGTTTGATCCACAGCACTGTAAAGATAAAATAAAATGAGGTATGACAAAGAATGCTGTAAAGCCCCAGAGACCTCCATTTGCTGATGTGGCATGACTCAAAATGAGAAGGAATGACTGTAAACATCCATTAATAATTGAGATGTGGAATGTATGATGTATGAATATAGGAATATTAGAAATTGTCAAAAGGGAAACAGAGCACATAGACATTGACATTCTAGGCATCAGTGAGCTAAAATGGACTGGCATGGGCCATTTTGAATCAAATAATCATATGGTCTTCTATGCCAGGAATAACAGATTAAAGGGAAATAGAATTGCATTCATCATCAAAAAAAGGCATCTCAAGATCTGTCCTGAAGTACAATGCTGTCAGTGATAGAATAATAGCCATACAGCTATAAGGAGGGCCAGTTAACATGACTATTCAAATTTACACACCCACCATTAAGGCTAAAAATGAAGACAGGGAAGATTTTTACCAGCTTCTGCAATCTGAAATAGATCAAACATGCAAGCAGGATGTACTGATAATTACTGGTGACTGGAACACAAATGTTGGAAACAAAGAAGGTGGCTCATTATTTGGAAAATATGGCCTTGGTGACAGAAATGATGCGGGAGATCACATGATAGAATTTTGTCAGACCAAAGACCTAGTCATTGCAAATACATTTTTTCACCAACATAAATGACAACTACACACATGGAAGTCACCAGCTGGAACATACAGGAACCAAACTGACTACATGTGTAGAAAGAGACATTGAAAAAGCTCAGAATCAAAAGTCATAACAAGACCAGGTGCTGATTGTGGATCAGATCATCAACTGCTCATATGCACGTTCAAACTGAAACTGAAGAAATTCAAACTGAAACTGAAGAAAATCAGAACAAGTGTATAATAGTGTAACAGCCAAGGTATGACCTTGACTATATCCTACCTGAGTTCAGAGACCACCTCAAGAACAGACTTGATACATTAGACACTAATGATCAAAGGCCAGATGAGTTGTGACATGACATCAAAGACATCATTCATGAGGAAATCAAAAGGTTATTAAAAGACAGGAAAAAAAGAAAAGACCAAATTATATGTCAAAGAGGCTCTGAAACTTGCCCTTGAACGTTAAGCAGCTTAAGTAAAAAGAAGACATGAGGAAGTTATAGAACTAACTAGTGACGTGGGCATGGTGGTACACACCTGTAATCCCAGCGGCTGGGGAGGCGGAGGCAGGAGGATTGCAAGTTTGACACCAGAGGCAGTCTGTAATTTAGCAAGACCCTGTCTCAAAAAAGTAAAAAAATAGGCTGGGCATGCAGCTCAGTGGTCCAGCACTTGCTGAGCATGTAAGCTCGAGGCCCTGGGTTCAACCCTCAGGACAGAAAGAAAAAAAAAAAAAAAAGAACTGCACAGAAGATTTCAAAGGGCTGCTCAAGAAGACAAAATCAAATATTATAATGACATATGCAAAGAGCTGGAGAAAGAAAGGGAAGAGCACACACTGTTTTTCTCAAGTTTAAGGAATTGAAAAAATTCAAGCCTCAAGTGGCAACAGTGAAGTATTCTATAGGGAAAATATTAAATGATGCAGGAAACATCAAAGAAAATGGAAAGAATACAGAGTCATTATACTACAAAGATTTGGTGGATGATCAGTCATTTCAAGAGATTGCATATGATCAGTAATCAATGGTACTGAGGGTGATGTGGAAGCTGTCTTGAATAATTGGTGAAATGCAAGGCCCCAGGAGTTGATGGAATACCAACGAAGATGTTTCAACAAACAGATGCAGCACTGGATGTGCTAACATGTTTATGCCAAGAGATTTGGAAAACAGCTATCTGGCCCACTGACTGAAAGAGAGCCATATTTGTGCCTATTCCCAAGAAAGAAGATCCAACCGAATGTTGAAATTATCAAATGATATCATTAACATCACATGCAAGTAAAATTTTGCAAAAGGTCATTCAAAAACAAGTGCAGCAATATATACAGGGAACTGCTAGAAAACCAAGCCAGATTCACAAGAGGGCATGGAACCAGGGACATCATTGCTAATATTAGCCAAAAGCAGAGAATACCAGAAAGGTGTCTTTCTATGTTTTATTGACTATGCAAAGGCATTTGACTGTGTGGATCACAATAAATGATGGATAACATTGCGAAGAATAGAAATACCAGAGCACTTAATTGTACTCATGAGAAGTCTGTACATGGACCAGAAGGCAGTTGTTCAAACAGAACAAGGAAACACTGCCT
>VMDO01026875.1:0-26033 GCA_007922755.1 Pedetes capensis
ATCTCCTGAAGCCAGACGAGGATAGATTCAAGTGCTAAGACGTTGCATTAAATGCCACATGATACTGAGAATTCATGAGAAAGCATTTACAAGGCCCCTCCAAAGCCAAGACCCAATCTCAGTGATAGGATGAAGGAAAGAGCTATCCATTTTTTTCTTTGGGTCTAAATTTATTTGGAATGGTCATTTATTGGTTTTCACACCCAAGTTCTAATGATGCTGAAGACACATGATAACACCATAAGAATCTGTGTGATAGATCAACCTTCAACTTCTGTACCACTCTCTTTAAATGTTTATGTCCTTTGGGAAATGGGTCCTGTCACTAACAATCCCCCACCTTTTATTTGTCTCAGACTTCCTATGTAATTATTCCCTTATATGGTCATAAGCCATTTATTACATGACCTTTCTTTCTGCCTTACTGAAAAAATACAAGTCACTGGACTCAATGTTTAATGATCAACTTCCTGTCTCCATTAACAAATCCATGCATACCCATGCTATTTCCCCTTGTTTCCAATAACTCAGTAGGTGAGGTGTTCTTCTAGGTCACCCCCTTTCCTTTGTGCCCTTAACTCCTACCACAGCACTCCCCTGCCCCAGAATTTTACTTTCTCAGTAATTTCTCTTCATTTCCTTTCTACAGCTTTCTGTACTTTAAATCATAAATCTTTTCAGATCTCTTTAATTTTTCATTCCCCCCAACCCCCAAACTACAAATCTCTCTGTAAAATTCTTGGTCTTGAATATCATTTAGCAATTCACCATTGTTTCTTCTCTGCCTCATGTCAAAATTTTCACAAGTCCCTCTATCTGATGCCTTCACTTCTTTTCTTTCCACTAACTCAGCTAATATTGTTGTTAGGTGCCGTCAAGTTGTGTCCGACTCATAGCGACCCTCATAGGGTTTTCAGTGGCTGACTATTTCGGGATTGCCTTGGAAGGGGGTTGCCACGTCCGTCTGTCTCCCATTTTGCGGTGCTGGGAATTGAACTCAGGACCTCAGAGACTGCAGAGCAGTGCTCTACCAACTGAGCTAAATCCCAGCCCATTAGCTCAGTTGGTAGAGCACTGTGCTGCAGTCTCTGAGGTCCCGAGTTCAATTCCCAGCACCGCAAAAATGGGAGAAGGACATGGCAATCCACTTCCAAGGCAATCCTGAAACAGTCAGCCATTGAAAAACCTATGAGGGTCACTGTGAGTCGGATACCGACTCGACGGCACCTAACAACAACAACAACAACAACAACTCAGCTAACACCTGCAACTTGCCTTCTGTCCCCATCAACCTACTGATTTCTCCATGTTACCAATGATTATTGCTCATAGTGAGTGACACTCATGGGGTCTTCAATGGATGATTGTTTTGGGGTTTCTTCAGGAGTTGATTGCCACATCCTTCTCCCATTTTTGCAGTGCTGGGGATCCAACTTGAGTCCTCAGAGTATGCAGCAGCACTCTACCAACTTAAACCCCATCCCCTACCAATGATCACCCAATTTCCAAATGAAATTATTATTTTCTTTTTTGGTTTTATTGAGTTGACTCACTTTTCTGCCACCATTGCTATGAATCCCTCCTCGATCCTTGAAAAGCCTCTTTCCCTTTGCCTTCCATTGTGCTATCTTTCAGGCTTTCTATGTACTTCCTGTACTGCCTTTGACCTCTGTGGTTTTCTGTTCCTCTTCCTTGACATATCATTAAAATGCCTCTTGCTCCTGGCTCTATCATGGCTTACTACTCATTTAAGTTTTCTGTGCTTCTACCTCTAAAATTTCTGTATATGGTGCAGGTGACTCTCTCATTTTCCTTGCACTCTCTCATCAAATTTCTACATTTAATTTACTACTAATATGCCAAATACCTTCTGATCTCCGTGTACAACTCTAATCTCTCTACAAGCTTTAAATTTTTAGGGACAGTAGCACACTGAGTATTTCATCCCAGAGTCTCACAATCATTGGGACACATTCCATTTGACCTGTCTGAAACTGGATTAATCTCTTTGGTAGATCAGCTTTCCTTTTTGCTTTATCTCCCAAGGAGGCTGGGGGCATCAGCATTTACTTCTCTGATATTTTAAGCTAACATTCTATGGGTTGCTTTTTAAAAATTTATTTAATTTCCATATGGGATAATGAGTTTCATCTGGGATTTTCATACTATTATATCATGTAATTTGTACTTGCTCTCTTCCTCATTACTCCCCTGTGTTACTCCACTTCCCCTTTCCATTAATCTCCTTCCCCTAAAGATACACACACACTTCTTTTTAAGGTAAATATGACTTCCACATAGTAATATTTCTCTTTCTGAGTCTGGCTCAGTTCACTTAAAATGATGATCTCTAGTTCCATCCATTTTCCTGCAAATGACATAATTACATTGTTTTTTATGACTGTGTAATATTCCATTATTCATTTTAAAAATTCATTCATCTGTTGATGGACATCTGGGCTAATTCCTTATCTTTGCATTTGTGAACAGTGCTGCATTGAACATGTGAGTGCAATTGTCTCTATTTGCATTTATACTCAGGAGCAGTATAGCAGGATTATATGGGTAGTTCTATTTTTATTTGCTAACAAAACTCCTTACTAATTTCAATGATGGCTGTACTAGTTTACACTTCCATCAGCAGTGTATAAGCATTCCTTTTCCCTTATATCCTCACCAGCATTTATTGTTTGTTTTGTTTTTGCTAGGCATTCTGACTGGGGTGAGACAGAATCTCAGTGTAGTTTTTAACTTGAATTTCTCTAATGGCTAAAGATATTGAAGAATTTTTCATATATTTAGTGGTCATTTGTATTTCTTCTTTTGAGAATTGTCCTGTTCTATTGCCCTCTTATTGACTGGATGATTTTTGTGCTTTAATTTTTTTAGTTATTTTTTTAATATATTCTAGATATTAGTCCCTTGTCAGATGTATAGTTGGCAAATGTTTTCTCATTCTGTGGGCTCTCTTTTTACTTTGCTGATTGATTCCCTTGCTGTGTAGAAGCTTTTTAGTTACATGCAATCCTATTTCTCAATTCTTGTTACTATTTTCTGGGCTATTGAAGTCATTTTAAGAAAGTACTTGCCTATGCCTATGTGTTGAAGTGTGTTTCTTACATTTTCTTTTAGTAGTTTCAAAGTTTCTGGATTTACATTATGGTCTTTGATCCATTTTCAATTGATTTTTGTCCAGGGTGAGCGATATGGATCTACTTTCATTCTACATGTCAATAATCAGTTTTCTCATCATCAGTTGTTGAAGAAGATGTCTTTTCTCCAATGTACGTTTTAGCACCTTTGTTGAAAATCACATATCTGTGGTTGTGTGCATTTATTTTTGGGTCTTCTTTTTTATTCCATTCATCTTCACATCTATTGTTGTGCTGCTACCAAGGTATTTTTGTTATTGTAGCCATGCCATACACTTTGACAGCAGGTATTGTGGTGCTTCCTATGTTTCATTTTCTGCTCTGGATTGCTTTGACTATTTGGGGTCTTTTGTGCTTCCATATAAATTTTCTATTTCTGTGAAGTATACAATTAGAATGTTAATGGGGACTGCATAGAATCTGTAGATCACTCTTGGTAGTATAGTCATTTTCCCAATATTAATTCTTGTGACCCATGAGCAAGGGAGATATTTCTGTATTCTAGTGTCTTCTTCAATTTCTTTCTTTATTGTTTTGAAGTTTTTATTATAGGAGTCTTTTGTTCCTTGGTCAGATTTATACCTAGATTTTTTTTTTAATATTGTGAATGGGATTGTTGTTTTGATTTCTTTCTCATTCTGTTCATTATTGTTGTTGTTAGGTGTCATCAAGTTGTGTTGGACTCATAGCAACTTTCATAGGGTTTTCAATGGCTGATTGTTTTAGGATTTTTCTTTTTTGAGGGGGTGGGTATTGCCACTTCCTTCTCCCATTTTTGCAGTGCTGGGAATCAAACCCAGGTCCTCAGGGACTATAGAGCACTGCTCTACCAACTGAGTTAAATCCAAGCCATTCATTATTAGCATATAGAAATTCCATTGAGTGCTAAATATTGATTTTGCTTCCTGATACTTTGTTGAAGGTACTTGTCAGATCAAAGGGTTTTCTGAGAGTCTTCAGGGTCTGAAATATAGGATTATATCATATGCAAATAGGTATAATTTGACTTCTACATTCCCTATTTGTACCTTTTTTATTTCTTCCTCTTGCCTTATTGCTCTGGCTAAAATTTCAACCCCCATATTGAATAAGAGTGGAGAGAATGGGCACACTTGTGTCATTCCTGATTTTAGAGGGAATGTTTTAATTTTCCTGCATTTAGTATAACGTGGACTATAGGCTTATCATATCTAGCCTGTATGATATTGAGGTAAGTTCTTTCTATTTCTAGATTCTTTAGTGCTTTTATTATGAAGTGATGTTGAACTTTGTCAAAGGTCTTTCTGTATCTATTCCAATGATCATGTGATTTCTATCTCTGAATCATTTGAGGTTTAAGGTGTTGTATTACATTTATTGACTTCTTATGTTGAACCTGCCTTGATCTATATAATGAAACCTACTTGATGGTGGTGTATAGTCTTTATTTTGCTGTGTGTTGCTGTTTTTGGTTTGTGAGTATTGTATTGAGAATTTTTCCATCTATGTTCATCAGAGAAATTGGTCTACTGTTTTTTTTGTTTGTTTGTTTTGTATCTTTATTTAGTCTTGAACCAGGGTGGTACTGGCTTCATAGAATGAGTTTGGGAGTATTTCTTCACTTTCTTTTTTAGGAAATAATTTGTGAAAAGTAGATTTTAATTCTTTCTTTAAAGATTTCATAGCCTGCAGCCATAGCCCTGTGGAATCTGATCCTGTCAGATCTTAGAAGCTAAGCAGGGTCAGGCCTGGTTAGTACTTGGATGGGAGACCGCCTGGGAACACCAGGTGCTGTAGGCTTGGGAGATGGACGTGGCAGTCCACTCCCAAAATCAATCCGCCATTGAAAACCCTATGAGCAGCAGAGAAGCACTGACAATAGTGTTTTGCCTGTTGTATATACGATCGCTATGAGTTGAATACTGACTCGATGGCACCTAACAACAACAACAACAAAGATTTCATAGAATTCAGCTGTGAACCCATCAGATCTTGAGTTTTTCTTTGTTGGAAGATTCTTTACTGCTGCCTCAGGTTCATTACTTGTTATATATCTGGTTACGTTATTTATATCCTCCTGATTTAATTTTAGTAGGTCATATGTGTTAAGGCATTTATCCATTTTTTCTGGATTTTCCTTTTCTGGGAAATACATTTCTCGATGTAATCTCTGGTGATCCTCTGCGTCTCATTGATACTGTTGTAATGACCCCATTTTTGTCTCTAATTTTTTTTTTTTATTAATTTGGATCTTCTCTCTTTCTTTTGGCTAGTTTGGTTAAGGGTCTGTCAATCTTGCCCATCTTTTCAAAGAACCAATTCTTAGTTTCATTTTTTTTAAATATTTTTCTTTTAGTTTCTATTTCCTTGATTTCTCCCTTGATCATCTTTGCATCTATTGATTTTGGATTTGGCTTATTTTCTAATGCCTTAATGTGTATCATTAAGTTATTTAAGTGAGCTTTCTCTTATTTTTTTATGTAAGCTCTCAAAGCTACAAAGTTCCATGACAGAACAGCCTTTGCTGTATCCCAAAGGTTCTGGTAGGTGTGTTTTCATTTTCATTTGTTTGTAGGAATATTTTAATTTCTTCCTGGATTTCTTCAACGATCCATTGATTGTTCAAAAGTGTGTTCAACTTCCATGTATTTGTAACATTTTTATAGTTTGTCTTGTTATTGATTTATAGGTTTATTCCATCGTATTTTTCTAAGGCTAGTTTTGTGAACTAAAGTGTTTTAGAAAAAGTTCCATGTGGTGCTGAGAATGTGTATTCTGCATCTGTTGGATGAAATATTCTGCAGTTGTCTGTTAAGTCCAATTGGTCTATGGTGTTGCTTAACTCTAGGGTTCCTTTGTTGTTGTTTTTGTTTAGATGATCTGTCTATTGATGACAGTAGGATATTGAAGTCACCCATTGTTATTGTATCTGAGCCTGTCTGCTCCTTTTTAGCCAGTAGTGTTCATTTTATGAAATTAGGTGTGCCAATGTTCAGTGCATAAATATTTACAATCTTTATGTCTTCTTGACTGATTGCTGCCTTTATTAATATATTATAATCTCTTTCTCTTCTGATTAATTTTGGCCTGAAGTCATCTTTGTGAGATATCAGTATAGAAACCTCTGCTTTTTTTGTTGTTTGACTTCCCTATGCTTAGTAAATCATTTATTATGCTTTCATTTTCAGTCTGTGTGTATCTCTTCCAGAAGATATGTCTCTTCAAGACAGAATAAATTTGAATTTTGTCTCAATCCAATTGGTTTATCTATATCTTTTAATTGGGGCAAAAAGACCATTTCTACTATAGGTTATTACTGAGAGGAATTTGGTGTTTTGTGTAACTTTGTTGGTTGTTTTATAGTTGGTTTGAGTATTGGCTGTTCTTTATTTTCTCACTTGCTCATACTAGGGGTTTGCTTATTTACTAAATAAAATGAACTTGGTTCTTTCCTTGCTCTCATTAGTTCATAAGTTCCTCTCAGGGGATTTATTCTTCCTGTATTCTCATATTTGTGTCTGGTCTTTCTTCTTCCCCTGTGCATAGGATTCCTTTCAGTATCTTCTGCAATGCTGATTTAGTGGTAATGGATTTTTAAAGTTTGTGTGTATCTTAGTATTTATTCCTTCATCTATTATAATTGGTAACTTTGCTGAATATAATAGTTCTGGTTTGTAGTCATTTGCTTTCTGGGCTTGAAATACCCTATTCCATGCTTTCTTGGCTTTAAGGGTTAGTGTTGAGAGGTCTGATATTATTCTAATGGGTTTGTCTTGGTAAGCAAGTTGTAATTGTTTTCTTGCAGTCTTTAAAATCATTTCTTTGCTTTATAGCTTTAGCATTTTAACTATAATGTGCCATGGAAAAGATCGTTTTCTGGTCATGTCTATTTGGAGTTTTGGATGCCTTTATTGTTTGTATGTCTATTTCTTCATGTACATTTGGGGAGTTTTCTGCTACTATTTCATTCAATAGATATTCAATGCCTTTAGCGTTGTCTTGTCTCTTTTTCTATACCATGGATTCATAGATTACATCTCTTCATCTTTTCCTATAGTCTTTAAAGTAATGGTCATTTATTTTCTTTCTTTCTTTCTTTCTTTCTTTCTTTCTTTCTTCTGTGGGTGTTTGAGTGTAGTATTTCTTTGACGCTTTTTCCATCTCTGATGTTCTTTTTCTGCTTGATCGTGTATGCTGTTGTTACTTTCTACTGTGACTGTTGTTTGATTTATTGTGTTTTTCATTTCCAAAATTTCTGTTTTCTTTAAAATCTTAATTTCTTTGCTAAAATTTTCTTCTATATTAGACACCATTTTTATTAAATACCTGAATTGATTTAGTAATTTTGTTCATCTGCTTATTTGTGTTTTATTTTAGATCATGTCCTATATTTATAAGTTGACTTTTGAATCATTTAGCATTTCAAGCATCTTAGCATCTTTGGTTTCAGTTCTTGAGGAGTTATAGTCTCTTGGAAGTGTCTTGCTGTCTTGCTTTTTCATATTTCTTGTATTTCTGTATTGGGATTTTTACATCTATTTGCAATTGTTTCTGTGTTCCTATTTTGTTTGGGAGTCTTCTTGGTATACAGTCTTCTCTTGAGGTCTTGAACCCCAGTGTCACTTAAAGAAAACAAATCAATCTATTGCTATAGTAACAACTCTGACCAAAATCAGATTTATAACTACAATTAAGCTAATTTGAAGCTAGCTATTGTTTAACAACTTTTCTTAGAAAAGGAGGTTGTAGGGATAGTGTATTGTAAACCATAGAGTTAGAAATAAATTGTGGTAAAGATAACAATAGCAGATGGATGGAATGAGGGAAGAGGCGGGGGGAGGGTGTAGAGAAAGAAGCAGCATTAAATAAAAGAAAAAAGCAAGCAGAAAGGAGGGTTTTAGAGAGTGGGTAAAAATATTGTTGTTAGGTTCCATCCAGTTGGGTCTGACTCATAAAAAAATAGCAGATGGAAATATAAATCTGCTTGTACACTGTAGCAAAAATATATATAGTTATATATTCATTTTAAGAGATATAATAAATGCAAACAAAACAGTTCTTTTTTAACAAATAAATTTGTGTTCAACTTATTTTAAAGCATTGTAATAAAATATCCAGGATAACATGAAAAAAGATTGAAAATTTGAAATATGAAAAGAAAAAAGAAAAACTTTGAAGAAGCAACAACAACAAAAGAAACACGGTGAAAAAAATGAAAGACAACTTCCTTGTAGATCTTCTTGCTAATGTGGCACTCAGTTTAGATTGTGGTCTCTGGGGATTGGGAGAAGTAAACAATATTATCTGTACTACAGTGCAAGTCTCTGTGGTTTCAGATCCTTTCCATTCACAGCTTCCCTGTGTAGGAGGAAGATTTGGGGTTTAATGGCCCGATTTGGTCTTGGGTTCTACTAGCTGCACAGTTGAGAGATAGCTTCTGAGAAATGGGGTGGCTTAGGGAATGGGTTCTCCTTGATCTGAGTGTCTATATTTCTCTCTGCAGTTTTGCTTTTCCCAGCAATCCTGTCTAAGTGTCTACCTGTGGGTTACTTTTGATTTCTCTCTGCACCTCATCTTCATTGCAAATCAACTTGCAGGTTTTATTTCCTAAATATTTCTCAATTCTTCACCTTCCACTGCAGCTCTACCCCTACTACCCTGGTTAAGGCTTTTTTTTTTACTCTTTCCTATGACTAGACTTCTGGGGCTGGGATTTAGCTCAGTTGGTAGAGCGCTGTGTTGCAGTCTCTGAGGTCCGGAGTTCAATTCCCAGCACCGCAAAAATGGGAAAAGGGCCTGGCAATCCACTCCCAAGGCAATCCTGAAACAATCTGCCATTGAAAACCCTATGAGGGTCGCTATGAGTCGGATACCGACTCGAGGGCACCTAACAACAACAACAACAATGACTAGACTTCTGGTCTCTTAAGTCTTGTCTTTTGTAAATTATTCATTGTTTACTAAAGTCATGTTTCTGTAATGTAAACATGACATTTCATTCATCTTTAAATCCTCACTGTCTTCCCACCTCATTTCTTATCTCTCTTTCTCACAATACCCTTCTTTTTTATGTCATGATGTTTCTTGTCCCAGGACTTTGTTCAGACTCTTCTACATTCATGCTTTCCCACTCATCATCTCCTAATTAGCAAGTATTCATGAAAGCCAAGTGCTACTTATTTTTCAAAGATTCAGCCTAACAGGCCTGAAAAATTGGGTTCAGGGTTTGGATTCAGGTTCAGTTTGAAGCCCTGCTATCTACACATAAGATTCAAATCCAAACCCCAACTGAACCTAAACTTTGTACATTTTAGCATACTAAATACACATGACTAAACATCAACAAAACAAAAATCCTTACAACTGGGTCAGTATGCAACTTCACAATAAATAGAGAAAAGATTGGGGTTATCCAAGATTTTGCTTTGCTTGGCTCTATAATCAACACCGGTGGAAGTAGCAGTCAAGAAATCAAAAGATGCATTGCTCTAGGAAAAGCTGTGGCAAAAGATCTCTTTAGAGTATTGAAAAGTAAAGATGTCACATTGTAGACAAAGGTGCGTCTGACTCATGCCATGGTATTTTCAGTTGCATCATATGGTTGTGAAAGCTGGACATTAAACAAGTGAGACAGGAAAAGAATTGATGCTTTTGAATTGTGGTGCTGGAGATGTCTATTGAATATACCACGGACTGCCAAAAGAACCAACAAATCTGTCTTAGAAGAAGTGCAACCAGAGTGCTCCTTGGAAGCAAGAATGGCCAGACTGTGTCTTATATATTTAGGGCATATAGTCAGGAGAGGTCAATCCCTAGAGAAAGACCTCATGTTTGGGAGAGTGGCAGGTCAATGCAAAAGAGGAAAACCCTCCACCAGATGGATTGACACAGTATCTGCAACAATGGGCTTAAACATAAATAAGATCGTGTGCCTGGCACAGAATCGGAAAATGTTTTGGTCTGCTGTACATAGGATTGCTATGAGTCATACTCGACTCGATGGCACCTAACAATAACAACAAATACACACTTGAAACTGAACCCAATTTTTCATGGGTTTTAAGCCCTACAGTTCAGATGTTACATCTATGGAAAGTTTTCCCTCATTTATCTTTTTCTAGTTGTGTCTAGTTTACAAACTCTAGTAGTGTGTTGCCTTAGAATGCTGAACTTGCCTCTTAGTGTAGCACACTTCATTAGAGTCATTTGCTTTCACAACTGACTCACCCAAGATTTGAATACTTGAGAATAAAACTGTTTTTTATACACACATATTTCTGGTAACTATGGAAGTGTTTATCATTTAGTATATACTTAATGTCATTAAATAAAAGTGTATGAGAGATTCATTTAGATTAAGGAATGGCTATCTCAACATTGAGCTGACAACTGGGCCAATGTAATTATTTCATTTTTTTAAACTTTATTCTCTTTGTAAAATGTTGTTTGTTTTTGTTAGGTACCATCCAATGAGTCCAAATCATAGTGACCCTCAAAGGGTTTTCATTGGTTGATTGTTTCTGGATGGTTTCATGAGTGGATCGCCACATTCTTCTGTTTTTGTGGTGCTGGAGATTGAACCAATATCCTCCGAGAGTGCAGAGCAGTGATCTACCAACTGAGCTAAACCCCAACCCCTTATAAAATGTGGATGATAGTAATCACCTTACAGGGAAGTCATGAATATTATGTACACCACTTGCTATAGTATCTAACATAGTAATTTCTCACTAAATATGACAATGTTAGGTACAATGGCATGTGCCATGTGACAACTAGCTGTACTATTCTTCTAGTAATACTGCTATTTACCATCATCAGTAGAGCAATTTGTGAAGACTGTTCTTTTCGTTCACCACTATTATTAGCTTTAACAGTGAGGAAACTGGCCTTGAGGTGCCTCATTTTCTCAATAAATGAGCTTAAGGATCATGCTGGCTTTATTATTATTTTTTAATTACAAAGCTATTTTACTTCATTTTCTCAATCAGAAAACAGAATGGAAGGAACATCTAAAACTTGCTCCCAACAAGTACACTGTCCAAATAAACCACCGTTACCATTTACATTTTTCTCCTGAGGGCCCTTTCTCTAGGGGCACATTATGGTCGATAGGGAGAGTTATCCGTGGAAATGTCCCTGATGTTAAATATGTTACTTGTGCAGGTCACAGGCACTGAGGAAGTTTGGATACAAAGGATCTGCAAAGAGAAGAGTCAGGGTTAACCTGGGGCCAAGAGCTGAACACAAGTGAAAAATGAAGACCAGAATGAGACCCTCTATCGTGTCAGGTCTTCAAGGAGCACAGAAATTCCAAGACTTATGGCCAATGCCTGTAAATAACAATGGAAATCTATTACTTGCTCAGCTAATAAGGATTTCAGCAACATTTAACTTCTCAAATACATTTTCTTATATAGCATTTTACATTCTCAGCTTGTTATTCACTCATTCAGTGGAAATACCTGCCACTCTTAAACTTGTTACAAATTAACTATTTGTTTACCTATAGGTGTTAAGCCACAGCAGTGGACATTCTTTTCAGTTTATGGAGTCACTGAGAAAAGAATTGTCGTTCATTCCTTAATTCTTTAGTTGATTCCATAGTTCTCCAATTTCTGGCTTCTATAATGATAGGCATTGTCCTGGGCTCTGGTTAAATTACAAAGGACAAAACCAACCTGGATAAGAACTTTAGGGTACTCCAGCTATGCAGGAAAGTCATAGGAAACAGGGAGACAATCAAGTAAACATGATGTTCAGGATTGTGATAAGCTCGTTGAGATAAAGAACGTATATCTCTGAACTAGAGTAACATTGGAAGGAATGGGAGGAGGAAACTGCATTTTAGTAGTAATTAAGGAAGATGTCTTTGAGGAGACAGTATTTCAGTTAAGACCAAATAGAATAATAAACATCAGCCAAGGAGGGAATTTGTAGAAGAGTGTTTGAATTCAGTGGCTAGGAAAAGCAGTGTGGCTAGAGAGGGGAGATGAGTGAGGACTGAGAGGCCCAGGTGAGGCTGGTCAATCCAGACCTGATACACAGAGCTGTGTGTTGTTACTGTTGTTAGGTGTCAGGTCTGACACATAGTGACCCTAAGCACAACAGAATGAAACACTCCCTGACCCTGTGCCATGCCCAGCACCATGTCAGTGCTTCTCTGCTACTTGTAGGGTTTTCAATGGCAGGTTGTTTTCAGGACTGTTTCTGGTGTGGGCTGCCAGGTCCTTCTCTCATTTCGCAGTGCTGGGGACCGAACACAGGGCCTCAAAGAGAGCAAAGCAGCAGTCTACCAACTGAGCTAAACCCCAGCCCAAAGACCTGTGCAGGCCATGTTAAAGTGTTTGGGTGTCTCCTGGACTACTATTTGCAAGCTTTGGCTTCTCTCTTAGATGCTCTGTTCTGGATGATTGCTATAATTATTATCTGTCCAGCACACCTGTGCATAATGTTACCTTGGTGCCTCATGCATGCTAGTATTACTCCTGCCTGGTATGGAAATAGTATCGACTTGAATTAGAATGTCTGCCCAGAGACCTGCAAGCAATATAATCCTGGGAAAGTTATGAAGCCCTGCTGGGTCTCATATATTATAAAATTATGAAAAGGTATATCTCAACATTTTGGTGTAAGAAATGAATGAAATACTATATGTGAAATCCCCTAGCATGGAGTCTGATGATAAATAGCTGCTCAGCAAATGTTAATTTCATTATGTTTCTCCACCTATTTAGCTTCTATCCATTCCTTTCCATTGCTGTTTTCCAAGCCAAGAAAGGATTTCTGGTTCTAGTTTTCCTCATCCAATAATTCACAGTAGCTCATTTTTTATGTGCCTGTATCTTATTCCTCCCAACTGATTAGGGTAGAGACTATACTCAAACCTCATAGTGGTAGGACTGAGCACAGAGGTGTCATTAAATAATTGAATTATAAGTATGTTTGCTGAGAAAGAAGCAGTCTTAAGTAAGGCTGTTGTGTTTGTCCCATTATACTGTTGTAAAGTAAAGGAAATTTTGACTGGCAAACCCATGGAATGCAGCAGATAACAAAATGAAAAGCCAAAATGGACTCCATGGTTGTAGGAAAGTTAAGAAGAAACTGCTTAGGGAACTTAGGGTGGAAAGGAAAGAATGTCATTACAGCAGGGACAGAGTCCTGTATATATTCACAGACAATTCAAAAATTCATAAATAATTCCAGCGGTTATGCATGAAATCCCAAATTATGTGATGAGCTTAGTTGTTGTCTTTGTGTGCCACCAAGTTGGGTCTGATTCATAATGATCCTAAGTACAACAGAACAAAACACTACTCAATAGTGTGCCATGCACATGATCTTCTTATGTTTGAGCCCATTGTTGCAGATACTATGATTCTTCTGATTTTGAGCCATGCCACATCAGCAAAAGGAGGTCCCAGGGGCTTTACTCCATTCTTGTCATTAAGGTCAACTCTACTTTGAGGAGTTAACTCTTCTCCAGTCATTTCTTGAATGCCTTCTAGCCTGGTGGTGGTGGGGGACTCATTTTCTAGCACTATTCCTAACAGTGGTTCTCTGATATTCATAAGGTTTTCAATAGCGGATTGTTTTTTGGAAGTGGATTGCCAGGTCCTTCTCCCAAGCCTACAGCACCTGGTGTTCCCAGGTGGTCTCCCATCTGAGTTGCTAACCAGGCCCGACCCTGCTTAGCTTAGGAGATCTGACGCTGCAGTGCTACTGCTGCAGGCCATGGTGAGATATGATTTCATAAATAAGATAAATAGTATTTCCAAAACTTTTGTTTGGATATTTCTTTTGTAGGCACAAATGCTGAAAGTCTTGATGAAAGTTATATTTGTTTGCTTGTTTGTTATCTTTTGAGACAGGGTCTTGCTGTATAGCCCAGGCTGGCCTGGATTTTACTATGTAGCTCATGCTGGCCTCAAATTTATAATCCCTCTGTCTCTGCCTCCTAAGTGTTAGGATTGTAGGTGTATGCCACCTTCCCAGTCCTCTTGATGAATTTTGATAGGATATATATGTATGTGCATGTAATTTATGAAATACAAATACTTTGTTCTTGAGTGCCTATATAAAAACGATATCAGCACAGTTTTTGGGTCACATTACACTTGTAATTTTGCAATCTTACTTTTAAGATGATTTTTAAAGCATGTCTGCCTTTTAACTTTCAAAAGAACTTTTTCCTATCTTTATGTTTAAGAATTTTTGTTCAACTTTTTTCAAGGTACACACTTTAAAAGTTCAGTAATTTAATAATCCCATGAATATTTTTATTTCTCATTTTTTAGGGAGGCTAGCCTCTTAGTCTTCCAGAATAATAGTTCTTTCTTTCCAATAAGCAAATTCCTCTGATGCAAAATCATTTGATTTAAAGATTCTACCTTGATAAGTTTATCTCTCCAAATTGAATAAAGACCTTTATCATATTAGCCAGGGTATTTCTCCTAGGTATTAAATTTATCTTCACCTTGTAGGCCAGGTTCCAAGAGATTCCTGTAATTAGGTGTAATTATGTGTCATATTAATCAACCAGTGCTATTTCAGGTCACAATTCTATTGCCTTCCCTGTGTCTTTTATGTGTTCTCTTTCCACCTCCCTTTTTAGACCCTGTCTTATGATCACTACCAAGGAAAATGTCTCTAAATTATATCTCACATCTAAAACTGTCTGGGGACTTACTCCCATGATAGTCTATAATCAACTGTGATAACACAGAGCACAATATTGTTAAAATGTCTATTATTCCCTGAGGGACACATCTTTTAAAAACTCCTCAAAGCAGGTAGCTACAGGTGACCTGAGACTCTTGCTCTGAACTAGCCTCCTCTGCTTTTGTATTTGCTGCATGTTTTGGGGTACATGACATGGTTTTGATGATTTCTTTTTTCTTGCAATTCCTGGGGGTGTTGCAGCCAAAGTAACAGAATGATTTCTCATGTATGTCACAGGCAGACTTGCCTGCCTCCTTTTCTTTTTCTAGAATTCAGTTAAAATTAAAAGGTGCATGTGGGGCACGTGCATCTGGGTCCAAACCGGACGTTTGGACTGCAGCACCGTCGCACACACAGATACTAAACACAATTCACTCTGGACCCTCGGGTGAGGGGCGTGGACTCCTGTGGTCCTCGGGTAGGCGGAGATGGGAGAAAGGAAAAGTCTCAGGTGCTTTTGCCTTCCAGGGGCAAACACCCGTGTTGGTGTTCTCTGTGGTCACGAGGAGACAGTTCTTGCTTTGTTGGCGATCAGATGAAGAGTGAGTTCTTTCCTTGTTGATGGTCATGGTGAGAGAGCATTGTTTCCTCACCGAAGGTCCAGGTGAGAGAGCGGGAAAGCTGTTTCCTCATCAGTGGTCCGGGTGAGAATGGGGTCTTTCCTTGGTGGTGGTTGAAGATCTGGGCCAAAAGGGTGGAGCTGTTTCCTTGCCAATGGTCCAGGTGAGAGGAAGGGCAAAAAGGGGTCGAGCTGCCACAGCGCAGCTCCTTATATAGCTCGCTCACTAGCTTGCCCATGGAATGGCCTGAGCCAATCAGCTTTGAGTCCAATTGTCCAATCAGGTTCCAGGGATTTGTGAAGGATTTTGTACTAACGTCCAACCCAGTTACTTTCATTTTCCCTAGATTTAGCCATTTTCCCATTTTGGGGTTTTTGCCAATTTCCTCCCAATTTTTCCCTACAGGTGCACTTGGGGTGTGGTGTGAGGTCCAGGCAGGTGTCAAGGGTGGGTGGTTGGGATCCTCTGAAGATTTGTTTCCAATCTGCACTCAAGGTCCTGGACTCCTTCAAGGGTTCCTCTGAAAAATATAGGAGAGAGCAAGAGGACTAGGAGGGCTATTCATTTCTTACCTTCTTTTTTCCTGTGGATCTTGCTTCTCATTTCTGCTTTCCAATATTGCATTTCTTCCCTTGTGTATTGTTTTGGAGCTGCTCAAATAAATGAGTTAATAAATAGTATAAATAGCAGTTTGTTTGTTTGTTAACTCAGCATCCAGTTTCCAATCCCACATACCTCCTCCCCAATTCACTAAGTTGTCCTTAGCATTACTGAGGAGACCTAATTTGGTAGGTTCCCAGTATCATATGAAAGGATGGGCAGATATGCTGTTGCTATGGAAACAAGGTAATTGCTCAGAGGATTCATTCTGCATGGGTAATATGGAACTAACTGCTATACAGTTTTTCATTTATTACAAAACATTTACAGGGAAAACATGATGTGTTTCAAGACGCTAGAGTGTTTGCCTCTTTTCAAGAAGCTAAGTAAAAATTTCTGATGAAAATAAATGTGAAATGGAATGGAAAATCTTCAACAAAAACTGAATGTATAACACCCAAAGGTAATGACACAAAAAAATTAATTAATGGGCCAGAGCCCTTCAGTACGTAGATGACGTCAATGCTTCTCTCTTTGTGGTCATGGGTATTTGTGTATGTTGGGTTTTGTAGTGATTGTCATTGGCCCAGCCCAAGTAATGATACTTGGTGGAGTACATACTTTTTGGCATATAGTTTAGACACCACTTTGTATTCCCTTCTTTGTGATGTAATGTCCTGATTTTCTTTCTCTGTCCTAACTTCCTTTATCTTTGTTTGATTTCCCATACACTCACCCACAATGACTTCCTTTAAAAAGGAAGGTAAGTTTTTTCTTTCACTGTCCTTTGGCATAAAAGATTTTTGCCACGTATTTTAATTCTAGTCTATAAAGTACTACTCAACTGCCAGCTGTGATGGTGCACACCTGTAATCCCAGCATTTGAGAAGCAGGGGCAGATGGATAACAATTTGAGTCCAGCCTATACTACATAGCAAGTTCAAGGCAGTCTGTACATAGACTTTATCTGAAAAAAACAAAATCAAACCAGACTAAACAAAAATGGAAGAAAACAAGACAAAACATCAAAATAGAACAAAACAAAAAGCCTCACATTGTATGTAGTAGGAGCTCAGTAAATTTTCACTAGAAATGCTTTTTGACAACACTCCTTTGGCTCCAGTCTTACTCATAAGTAGTCTAGATTAATGTTTCTTGGCTTCTTGTCCTCATTTTACTAGTAACTTCATAGATAGCATGCTTTCTGGTATATAGTAATTTTCTTTTCTAATTGTAGGGCAATTCTGCCTTTGTTCTCTAGCTTTCAAAACTCGTGATACACTTTCTAAAAGTACACATGCCTCCTCACACAGTTCTCACTCACACGGAATGTGTTAGCTTTCCATCACTATGGCAAAATACCAGTGATGAATCACTTAAAAGGAAGAAGATTCATTTTAGTTCCCAGTTTTAGAGATTTCAGTCCATGTTTGCTTGGTCCCATTGTCATAGGCCTGTGGCAAGGCAGGTAGTCATGGTGGGGAAGAGTAGTGCTGTCCTCAGGGCAGCTGGGAAGAAAGAATAAGGAGGAGGGTGTGAGTTCCCAACATTCCCTTCAATGACTTAACTTCCTTCCTGTAGAGCTCACCTTTTAAAAGTTCCACTGGCTCTCTAAAACACCATCAGCAAGGCACCAAACTTTGAACACATTACCCTTTGAGGGACACTTAAGATCCAAACCATAGCACTTAGTCTGACATCAAGATTCATGGTATTAGAACTAGAAAACCTCCATGTTCACTTTTCTCTTCTGATCCTATGCTATTCAGTGATGCTACTCACCAATTCCCCTCATGTGTCTGTCAGCTTGTTGTACTCTGGGGGATTGCGTGGTTGCTGTGATGCTGAAATCTATGCCACTGGTATTTTAGACACCAGGGGGGCCTCTCTTGGTAAATACATTTCAGTTGATCTTCCAGACTAAGACATACTTGGAAGAAGGACCCAGCCGCTCACTCTGGAAACAATTAGCCATTGAAAACCCTATGAATAACAGAGAAGCACTGTCAAATATAGTGTCAGAAAATGAACCCTCCAGGCTTGAAGGCATTCAAGAAATAACAAGGAAAGAGTTACTTCCTCAAAGTAGTTGTTGTTATTAGGTGACATTGAGTTGAATCTACCTTCTACTCATAGAGACCCTGTATAGAACAGAACAAAACACTCCCTGACACTATGCCATGACCGGCACTATATCAGTGCTTCTCTGCTATTCATAGGATTTTCAATGCCTGATTGTGTCAAGAGTGGGATGCCACATCCTTCTCCCATTTTTCTGGCACTGGGGACCAAACCCAGGGCCTCAGAGAGCACAGAGCAAGTGCTCTATCAACTGAGTTAAACCTTAGCCTCCATAGTAGAGTTGACCTTAAAGCCAGCAATGGAGTAGAGCTCCCGGAACCTCCATTTCCTGATGTGGAATGATTCAAAATGAGAAGAAATACAATGGCTACAACAATGGGCTCAAACATAAAAAGACTGTGTGTACAGCACAGTACCGGGTAGTGCTTCATTCTGCTGTACTTAGAGTGACTATGAGTCTGAGCTAACTCAACTGTATCCAAAAACAACACTTGCCAGTTACTTCACTGTGGAAATCTAGTGTGTTAGCTTTTTATTGCTGTGACAAAACACCTGAGAAAAGCAATTTAAAGGAGCAAAGCTCTATTTGGGCTCACAGTTTCAGGGGTTTCAGTTCAGGGCCACTGGTTCCACTGGTTTTCAGCCCGTGGCAAGGCAGATGAAAGGCATGGTGAAGGAAACCTGCTCATCCAACAGCAGCCAAGAAGCAGAGAGAGATAGAGAGACAAGAAAAGGTCCAGGGACACGTGATACCCTTCCAAGGTATTCCTCCAATGATCATCTTCCTCTAACTGGGCCCCACCTCCTCACAGCCCATTCACTATGAACTCACCAAGGGATTAACCCATTGATGAAATTAGCACCATCATGATCTAATCACTTCTCAGTAGCACCACCAGCTGGGGACCAATCAAGCCTTTAAGACATGAGCCTTTTGGGGGGGACACTTCATATTCATGCCATACTACCTGCTCTGACCAAGTTGGCTCAGCATATCTCTAGAAGCTCACAATTAGCCTAGATATTCTTTTTATTATTGCCTTTACCACATTTTATTGACACTAGTCATCTCTCTCTTTAGTCTTCCTCCAGTAGCCTTGAACTCCTTGAGGATGAGATTGTTTCTTATTTGGAGTCAACTGCATGTAGCCTTAGAAGCTGCAGATTAGCTCAGTTGGTAGATCACTTACTCTGCACACGATATACTCTGCATTTGATCCCCAGCACTGCAAAAACAGAAGGACGTGGAAACTCACCCCTGAAACAATCCTGAAACAATCAGCCATCAAAACTCTATGAAGAGCAGAGAAGCACTGACATAGTGCTGGGCATGGCACAGTTCAAGGAGTTTCATTCTGTTTGTACATAGGGTCACTATGAGTTGGAACTGACTCAACAGCATCTAGCAAACATGTAACCTTTGCATAGGGAATAACAGAGAACATACAATAAATACTTGGTGAATACAACAGTTGGCTGATTAAGTTGATGTGAACTTATGTTGTTTAGATTGCACCTTTATCTGTGCAATAAGTGCAGATTTGAAATAAGGAGACTTTACAAACTCTTTACTAATGTGGCTGGCATATCTCCTAAAATGTATTCAACTTCTATAAGGTCCTAAAAAGATTAAGAGACCAGTTTAGGGGTTAATTTATAATGCCTATGTCTGGGGAACCTGACTTGGGGATTTGCCTACCTTATTTGTATAGCTTTCTCTCCCTATGACAAGTCTGATTGCCTTGGTTAGGTGGTGTGGTCTTAATATCCATGCCTTACAAAAGTTTAATCTGTTTTTTATTTGTGGGGTTAATTGGATGGCTATTTTGTTATTTGCTTTTAAAGGCCACAGGATGGAGCCAAATCATGACACCCTTATTTTCTCCTAAGGCTGTACAGAATCTGATTTCATTTTCATGAAAATAAATACAAATAAAATATATATACTCATAAAATGTCAACTAAAACTAATAGTAATGTATTTCTCTCAGAATGCAAACTGGACCCAAACAATCAATTAGCAGTAAGCTTGTCAAAATGCATAGGACAGAGGTTGCTAGGGGATTCATCATAATTTATTTGCCCAGAGCATTTGAATAAATGAGGTGAAATGTTGCATCAGGTCTCTGAATTGTCAATTGATAATTTCTGGACCTCCAAGTGAAATACTGTTGGCTCCTTTCCTTAGTAAATCTTCCCAGTGACTGTCACAGCCTATAGTAATAAATGAGTTTTTCTCCCATATGCTCCTATGCCCGAGTGCAGAGAGTTGACACAGAGGCTGTATGTCTGTCTGTGAGAAGGCAGCTGCAATCTACATTATTTTTATGAAGAGAAATAGATTTCTCCAGAGATTTTGCTGAAAATTTCATTTCTTATCCCAAATAGCAGGCATTTAATAAACATTCATTGGGTTGCATTCCATTTTGTGTTATCTACTGCTATTCCCTTTCTTGCAGTACTGGGGGAACAGAATGGAAGGGGTAATGAAGACAGGAGGAAAAGTCTAATGTGGTATTGTACCAACACAGATCTAGTTAGAGGTCTGAATAGGCAATTGGACTGGCCAGGTGCAAATAAGTTTTAATGATACATTTCCTTGGCTTTCTAAGAGGACAGGCAAGTCAACGGGTACAGTATTGTCCCACTGGTCCCAGGAGGGACTCGAGTACCCAGCTCTTGCTGTCTCTTCCCTGCCCACTCAGGACATAAGCAGCTGCTGCAGACAAGAGCCAAGCTGCCCACATATCTTTTATACTGTCTAGTCACATAAGTCCAAGGCCTGCCAGCTTTCAGCCCAAGTGTAGTTTCACAGATCAGGCATAAATACAACAAAGCAGATACAACCTTCCAAATTTATCTTACTGCTGCAGGTTCCAAGAAAGTAGCACTGTGGGAACACAGACTCAGTCCTGCATCAGCCCAAGCCTCATGAAAACCTTGACATAGATAATAATTTCCATATCATTTCAATTGCAAAATAGACACAAAAAGTGACTTAAAGAAATTCTATCTTCCACTGGCTTTCATTTTCCCATTGGTGAGGCATTCACAGGGGAAGTTATTCATTAAAGTGAAGTTATTCATTAAAGTGAACATTTCATCCATTATGGGCTTAAGATGTTGATCAGCCTATAAAAAAATAGTTGGTCTTCACACTCAACAGACCAGATCTGTCAGATGCTTGAGTTAAAATTGAAGTAGCCCTTCCTTATGCTTTTCAACTCTTTCCCTTGGTTTAGGACACCTCAATATCTGTCTAACTCAGGAAATTTCTCTGCTGCCTAGGAACCCATTTATTCTAAATTTATCTTTCATAATTTTGCACTTATTCTAGCTTAAAAGAGAATTTAAAAGACAGGTCTATAGGCATCAGCATAAAGTTACATTGAAAATCTCTTAAGGACAGGGCTTTATTAAGAAACTGTACTCTATTTATTGATTATATGAGTTCAAATATCCTTGTTCAATTTACCTAAGTTGAGTGTGATTTGACATCTATTTCTTTGGAAGGAAAGACATTCTATAAACACTATAACAACAAATCCAATCCTACTTATAAAACTAAAAATAAATCAACATGAAAACTAAGCTCATAATTTTTCTTTGAGTAAAATTCTCTACTATTCACCTTCTGATAATCAGAACCCATATTAATTTTAAAGATGAGTCTGATTCACTCTTAACTCAACAAAGCACCCAATTGCATGTTGTATCTTTCTATGTAGATCTGTCCCTTGAAAGTGAAAGAGAAGTGCATTCTCACCTGACTTCCATTGCCCTTGTTCAATACTTCAAATGGACAGTAACTTCAATATAGCAATCATTATGGAGAAATCAGCATTGGGAAATGTATACCTAAAAAACATATTTCATGAGAAATGTGTATATAGGTCAAAATTTAGGCACAAAGAAGAATGGATAAAAATGATTGAAATTGTTTAAAAAATCTAATGTTAATAGTGGGCTGGGATTTAGTTCAGTTGGTAAGACGCTGCTCTTCTGTCTCTGAGGTCCTGAGTTCCAATCCCAGCACAACAAAAACGGGAGAATGATGTGACAATCCACTCTCGAGGTAATCCCAAAACAATCAGCCATTGAAAACCCTATGAGGTTCGCTATGACACTGGTGGCACCTAATAACATTAATAGTAATACTCCTGCCATTTCTTCTGTTTTCTTCATGTAAAGGCATTATACACAGTTCATGCATAACCTATTTCAATCCAGGGCCTTGGATACCTCCACTTAAATAAAAATTTTCTTTCTATTGAATTACTCAATAAATTTAATTTGTTGTATTTTTGGCATTTGTTTGCCTTTTAAAGAATTAATTGCTTTGTTTGGCATAAATGACAAATAAACTAGTTTTGGTTTTTTATTGTCAGTATTATCAGCATGATGATCAGTTGTTCTGGTTGTCATCTTGACTGTGTTAAGAGATAACAAAGCATTATTTGAGGTGTGCTTATGACAGTGTTTCAGGAGAGATTGGTATGTGAGTCCGAATCATCAAAGTCAGGAAGATCGTCCAACCAGATGGGGCCTGTATAGAACATAAACAGAGGAAAGGTGAGTTGGTTTTTCTCTTCTTCTGCCCTCAGATGTCAGGACCCCAGGTTCTCTGACCTTTGAACTTCAGGACACATATTAGAACCTCCTTCTTAGTGTTCTTAAACCTTCTGCCTTAGTTGGAGAGTTATACCATTTTTTCACTGTTTCTGGTGTTTTTGAACTTGTGGTAAGCCACATGACCAGCATTCTAAGATCCCCAGTTTGCAGACAACTTTCCATGGGACTTCTCAGCCTCCATAATCACGTGAGCCAATTTCCTTAATAAATCATCTCTCATGTGTCTACTATTTCTCTGGAGAACTCTAATAAAATTAATACAATCTTCAATTCATCCAACTTGTTCTGAAGGCAGAAAATATAGCACATTTTTGAGGTAATAGAAGGATAACAATTAGGAGGAGAATGTCTTCACATAAGACCACCTAAACAAATTCTTGCTAAAGCCCACTGAATTATCCCAGAGACCTTCCTTTCTAATGGGGAAAGATGACTCTTGCTTCAGGTGGTTACTGACCACTATGCTCCAGGACAATTCCTTAGCATCCTTGATACCACAAGATACACTTTCTGCCTTGATACTCCATCATCACTGTCATGGGATGAATTAAGAAATTCTCAATGAATTCCAATTTGGTTGAGTCATAAATGAAGGATATGTGCTGATTATTATATCTCTGGTTTTGACAGAAGAGATAGGTGGGAATAAAAATTTTATGTTTCAGAAGCCACTGGCTTCAAGCATATATTATATATTCAAAAATGTTTCACCCTTAGCCAGCAAAAAACAGTCTAGTTCATATCTCCTGTACTGACCTTTATCAGTTGAGAGGCTCTGACTCAACAAGCTTTGATGAAGAGAAATACAATTTTTGGTGCCAAATTCTGTTGTAGCTAATTTCATAATATGTATGGCTTCAATCTACAAGATGAGTTATGTGAGCACCCAGCAACTTCCAATAGAATGTTTATGAGAGGGTGAAATTTGGAGTAGGAAAATAACATTGGAAAATAGATAGAAAAATTTGAAGATAACTTCGAGTGACACTAAAGTAATACTGTTGTTATTTGGCATAACAAAAACTAGAAATACACAAACACATCTATTTAATTAAGACACTCATAAAGGACATTTATCATACTCTTAGATCACTTTACTATGGCATTCTACATTTCCAGACACCTAATAACCATAGGGGCCTGCAGCCATAGCCCTGTGGAATCCGATCCCGTCAGATCTTGGAAGCTAAGCAGGGTCAGGCCTGGTTAGTACCTGGATGGGAGACCGCCTGGGAACACCAGAAGCTGTAGGCTGGGGGAAGGACCTGGCAACCCCCTCCCAAAAATCAATCTGCCATTGAAAACCCTATGAATAGCAGAGAAGCACTGACAATCGTGTTTCCCCTGTTGTACAGAGGGTCGCTATGAGTCGGATACCAACTCGACGGCACCTAACAACAACAACAACAAATAAACATAGTTTGATATGACTTTGTTAATTAGGATATTAAAAAGAAAATAAAATAGTTTATATCTATCCAATGTGCTTTTTCACTTGGCTTATATGTCAGCAAGGAAAATTGCTATTGTTCTGTATAAATAAATTCTCTCCATCTTTAGCCATTACAAGATTTATGAAATGTGCTTGAAATACTGAAATAATAACAGAATGTGACAATACATATAGTAAATACAAGTAGTCTTCAAATGTACATTTATAATGAAGCCTTTAGAAATTTCCTTCTGATTGTACACATTTGGGGATGCTATGATTTCGGTCAGGTGTCTCTTGTAAAAGATAGTGTACATTTCTAAATGCAAGACCAGAAATAGAGAAAATGATTATAATCCTTGTTCCATGGCATTGGCTTATAGTAGGATGTATACATCTATGAATAATCTGCTGTGTAATTTCATATTTGGTCAAGGTTTAATAAAAGTAAACTTACTGATTTTTAAAATGCCTGTGTTCCATAAAAATGATTAATGACTGAAGAGATAGAAATGCTTATTATTTTGGCTTATTATATATTATATATATTTATTGAATTACCAGAATATACCCCATAAATATGTACAAATTTAAAAAGTTAAAAATTAAAGGAAACCCTTGTATTGTCAATGAAAACAGAAAACTAAAGAGCTGTCATTCATTCTATGTCTTTTAAGTCAGGAGGGACTAAAACTCATATCATTATCCATTATAAAGAAAAAGCCTGATATCAGATTTATGGTATACAGATATAATACAAAAAACTAAGAAGAGTGTGTCTTAAAAATATGTTTCTAACAAAAAAACCACAGTTGAAACAAAATGATTATTTAAAAGAATAAAATTACATTTCTCCCCTCAGAACCAGTATCTAAAATGTGTTTCAATTTATCATTAAATGAGTAGTGGAAATTCATCTCTAAGTCTACTCTGCATGGAAATAAATTGTATAGAGTAACTTTTTAAAAAAATTAATGCATATTTAAAATTGCATGAATAAAATATCTGCTGTGCACTCACCCACCCCCACCATTTTGTTGTCTTTGGAAAAGGCAATGCTATAGTAACCAATGGGCTAAGATTTAGCTCAGTTGGTAGAGAGCTGCTCTGCAGTCTCTGCGGTTCTGGGTTCCATTCCCAGAACTGCAAATATGGGAGAAGCACATGGCAATCTACTCCCAAGGCAATCCCAAAAACAATTGAAAACTTTATGAGGGTCGCTATGAATCAGACAGGACTCAGTGGCACCTAACAACAACAACAGTAATCAACATTGAAAATGTTATCATGATATTGTAATCTACATTTAATTTTCTGGCTTTCTATAGAGTACAGTGTTGGGAATAGCAGATCCCTTCAAGTTGCAGGAAAAATCTATTTTCATCGTATGTATTTAGTCATTATATAGATTCACCTGTGCCTGGATCTGATTAATAAATATGACAGTCATACAGGCCCAATCACAAACAATTCTCTTAGCCTAGTTTCACTGATGAGCTTGGAAAGATGGCCACAAGATAGAGAAGGAAAATATGGAGAGCTGGCCATAAGATAGAGAAGAAAAGTTTTAGCAGACCTATAATATTTTGATGGCACTGAGCCTGACATTGTGGAGAGAAGAAGTAGAGTTACTGGGCAAACTGAGAGCTATTTCCCATATCCATGGATGGGTCTGATCATCCTCCTAAACTGTTCATGATGGGGAATTTCAGTGCAGTTTCTGGCTTCTCTAGCCAGTAAACCCTCCTGCAGCTGCTGGTTGAATATTTACATTTCACTGAAGTTCCATGAGAAATGTGTGTAGAATAATATTTCATACCCGAAATACTTTTAGATTTAGAATCATTGAATTTTAGATAGGAAAAATAAGAGAAC
>VMDO01026876.1:0-26040 GCA_007922755.1 Pedetes capensis
CAAAAACAAAACAAAAAAAAAAAAAAAAAAAAAAAAAAAAAAAAAAAAAAAAAAAAAAAAAAAAATATATATATATATATATATATATATATATATATATATATATATTTTGTGGTACTGGGGGTTGAACCCAGGGCCTCGCGATTACATGCTTTGTAAGTGCTAGACCACTGAGCTGCACCCCCTGCCCCCCCCCTTTGTTTTTTTTACTTTTTGAGACAGGGTCTTGCTAAATTGTGCAGACTGCCTCTGGTCTCCAACTTGCGATCCTTCTACTTCCGCCTCCCGAGCCGCTGGGATTACAGGGGCGCGCCACCGTGCCCGGCTTTCAAAGAAAAAAAATTTTTAAAAAGAGGGGGCTGAGGGCTTACTTTAGTTGGTAGAGTGCTTGCTCAGCCTGCTCTGAGGCCCTAGGTTTGATCCCTAGTGCTGAAAAAGGGGGGGGCTAAGAGTGCAGCCCAGTGGTGGAGCACTCGCCTAGCATGCACAAGGCTCTAGGTTCGACTTCCACTACTGCGTGTATAAATAAACAAACACAAAATCTGCAAGTAAGACTGGATTTTTAAGCTCTTATTTTCAGTAAATTCTTGTCTACTTTCTACACCCTCTAAGGTACTATTCCTCCCAGGGCTCTAGCAGCATGCAACACCTAAGTTTCTGGCACTCTTCAGGAACCTGTAAGCCTGGAGTGAATGCAAGGCAAAGGTAGAAAATAAGAGCACTCTATGTCTATACACAAAAGGCAGACTTCAGAGGGAAAAAATGTTTTTTAAAGAATTCCACACCTGTTAATCATCTAAGTCCATGGGGTCTGGGAGGAGGAGTCAACAGAAAGGAGATTCATGCAGAAAAAGACATTAAGTTAACTGAGAAAGTACACTTAACCTATTGATCTAATTTCCAACACAAAACCTATCCCTGTGCTTTTATTCCAAGGGCCAAGTGTAGTTGCTTGTTAATTTAAGCAATTTCAAGTTCTAGTTGCATAAATACTAATATTATCTGAAGGAGATTTTAAACTTTTTAAACACAACTCCAGCTTATCAAAAATTCCAAGCGAACTTCACATTTTCTTTTTAAAAATATTTTTACTGTCAAACACAGCATGACTTATGTTTCTCATGTGTTTCTAAAACAGGGTTAGAGGGAAATTTCCACTTATCCTTCCAGATTTATCTGGCTCTTGCTGAAGTCATTAGATGTAAACAAATTCTTTTCAAGAGTTTCTGGCAAAAATGTGCTACCACTGCAGTTGACAGTTAAGCTGCTGGACAGAAATTTGACGTCAAGCAAGTCCTAGATTAGTCAAAACATGTTCCCGTGCCTAAGTGAAGAGATTCTGGAGGAGTACATGGCACCTATGCTTTATCACATGGTTTGTGCCTCAATTAACCAGAATATCAAACTCAAGCATGAGATTAACAACAATAAATTACTTAGGAGTCACAGGCCAGGGTTAATGCCATATAGATCAACTATGATGACAGAGAAACTATTTGGAAGATCAGTGTTTGGTGAAGACCAGTTCTGAGAGCTACTACATTCTAAGTAAGGTTGGACAATCAATAAGTTGTCATCTTTGAATTCTATCAGTTTCTGGGTAAGCCCAGGACACTTTACTATTTTAAAATGTAGCTTTTAAAGCCACAAATTCTGCTCCTTTGTTTTTTTCTTCAGTACTGAGAATCTGAACCCAGGGCCTTGCGCATACCTTGCAAGTGCTATATCACTGAATTGTACCACCAGCCCATTTGGTTTTTTTTAAATTTATTATCTTGAGACAGAGTCTCACTAAGTTACGCAGGCTGCCTCTAGCCTTGAACTTCTAAACCTCCTGCCTCTGCCTCCCATCACTGGGATTATAGTTGTGTGCCATGGCACCTGGTTCTGCTCCTTTGTTAAAAAACATTGCAAAAAGTAAGTGTTAGAAACCCTTTTGGAATAGTTTGGCATCTGGATTAATTTTTTTCACTAATAATGAAGTTATATTTTTCAGCTATCAAAATTATCTTAGTAAATAAATTTTTATAAAATTAAAATTCAATTTAAGCTCAAATATATTCTCAGTGAAAGAAAAGTACCATTCTATTGTATATTTAATACATACAAAGGATATATATTTTGGTCTTTTCTCATTAAAACATTAGCTTTGCTCTTTAAAAGTTATAGAGGCTCATGGTGTAGCTCAGTAGTAGAGCATGTACCCGGCATTGTAGGAAGCCATGGGTTCAATCCCTAGCACCCCAAAAAATTTTAAAAATTAAGTTATATAAATCCAATTGGGGGTTAGAGTGAATTATATTTAACAGATTAGAAAAAAGCACACTATGGAGTCTAAGGGCTGGGATTTAGCTCGGTGGGTAGAGCGCTGCGCTGCAGTCTCTGAGGTCCCGAGTTCAATTCCCAGCACCGCAAAAATGGGAGAAGGGCCTGGCAATCCACTCCCAAGACAACCCTGAAACAGTCAGCCATGGAAAACCCTATGAGGGTCTCTACGAGTCGGATACCGATTCCACGGCACCTAACAACAACAACATGGAGTCTAAATATCATGAGCTAGTCTGTAAGACAAAATATTTGGAATAAGCATGGTAGTTTACTTAAAAGTAGAATATAGCAAGATAACCTGCATCCTTAACAGGCAGCCAATAAAAAGTCAACTATGGCTGCTGCTTCTCCAGGGAAACATAGCATATGATGCTGGCGCAGCGGAAGGGGCCTGGAGGCTCAGACATGGGAGGCTGCGGCCGCTTCCGCAGGGAGTTCCAAGGCCGCAGTTGAGGTCGGGGCCCAGGAACCCCTATCACCAAGCTAGGCCGCCTCGTCAAGGACAGGAAGATCAAGTCTCTGGAGATTTACCGTTTCTCCCTGCCTATCACGGAGCCTGAGAGTATTGGCTTTTTTCTGGGAGCATCCCTAAAGGATGGGGTTTTGAAGATCATGACCATGCTAAAGTAGATGCGTGCTGAACAGCGGACCAAGTTCAAGGCATATGTCACCACTGGGAACTACAACAGTCACGTCGGTCTGGGTGTTAAGTGTTCCAAGGAAGTAGCCACTGCCATCTGAGGGGCCATCACCTCAGCCAAGCTCTCCATTGCCCCTGTGCAGAGAGGCTACTGGCGGAATAAGATCGGAAAGCCCCACACTGTCCCATGCAAGGTGACAGGTCGCTGTGGGTCTGTGCTGGTGTGCCTCATCCCTGCCCCCAGAGGCACTGACATTCTGTCCGCTCCTGTGCTCAAGAGGCTGCTGCTGATGGCCTGCATTGACGACTGCTACACCTTGGCCAGGGACTGCACTGCCACTCTGGGGAATTTTGCCACCGCCTTCTTTGATGCCATCTCCAAGACCTGTTGCTACCTGACTTCTGACCTCTGGAAAGAGACTGTATTCACCAAGTCTCCCTATCAGGAATTCACTGCCCATCTGGTAAAACCCCACACTAGAGTTCCTGTGCAGAGGACTCAGGCTCCAGCTGTGGCTACAAAGGCTTTTTATACAAAAAAAAAAAAAAAAAAAGGTAAATTAAGTCTGGTTAAAAAAAAAAAAAAAGGCACCTACGAAATCCTAAATACAAATCTGAACTAATGTACTTATGGCGTTGCCTGTTTTTTACGATACTGGGGAAGCTGAATATACAGCCTTGTGCATACTATGCAAGTAAGTACACTACCACTGAGCTACATCCCCAACCGCTATTTAAATCATGAGACAGGGTCTTGCTAAGTTACCCAGGCTACCTCTGGCTTTAAACCTGCAATCTTCGGCCCTTCAGCCTCCCAAATTGCCGGGATTACATGAATGTACCACAATACCTGGCTGAACTAATATGTTTTTTAATCTTTATAGGATTTAAAATATTTATTCCTTCCTTTTAGAAAAACTGAGTTTATGACTATGATTTTGAAGATAGTATATTAATATAATTTCTAAGGGCATCCTTGGTATGCTAAGTCTTAATTCATGCATATTTATGACACTGAAGATGCTCTGAGTTCAAAAATGTTAAAATGTCACTGTACTAAAAAAAAATCAACAAATGGGTGTTTTTAATGATTTACAATTTTGCTAAAAGTCAGATCTTTTATGTGCAATAAAGTATAATTTTGCCAAATATGCATTTGCTTCATGAAATGTTTTCAATAAAGCAATAATTATTTTTAAAGCCAAAAGATCAAAGAGAGAATAGTTTAAACTGTTTAAATTTTCACTTCACTGAAATTCAAAATGACAAATGTCAGTCCTTATCTCTGCTAACAGGTGCAGAGACTATCAGAGCTAGTAAAAGTACATGCTACAGATATCTGCATAAGTAAAAACTGAAATTGTAATCTAGTTTCTAAACTAGGAACCTGCTACAGATAAAACAAATCTTAAGAACTCAAACAACTATTGCCAAAAGGACAAGATCTGCCTAGAGAATATAATTCAGCGGTAGAGTGTCTGCCTAGGATATGGGAGGACCTGGATTTGCTCCTCACCACTGCAAAAATAAATAAATTAGTTAACTAAATACATAATATTCTAGAAATTTTCATATTTCTTTGATTATGGTGAAAATTCCAAAGTCATGCTTTCACATCTTATATTCTTTGTGAAGTTAAATTTCTTAGGCGTTTTGTTTATGCAAGCACATTAGAATTTTCACAACTCAGTTAACAATTTCTAAATGACCTTGGCTGAACAATAGGTCAACAGTATGCTTTCTGCATCTTAGGGTCCTCTCCCTAGTCTAGGCAGCTGTTAACGGATGTCCCTCAGTTGAGAAGCAAGCAGGCCTGGGTTCCAGTCTGGACTGTGCCACTTGTTCTACAATAAGATTCCTAAATTTTCTGCGCCTGTTGTCTTATCTATAAAACAGGGATAACATTTAGACTTTACCTGTGTGTACAGCACTTAGTGCACAACCTTGCATATATATGTATATATATCCCCACACAAAAAAACACTATGTATGTATGTGTGTATATATATACAGCATTCAAATAAATAGTACCACTGCCTCTAAGGAACTCGATAAGGAAATCTGAAAGCCTTGGCCTCTTTAGTGATGATCCCACAAAATAGCATAAAAGTTAAGGCAGCATTTTCAGTTGAGGAGAAAATCCAGTAAAGGACACAGAAAGATAGTACAGTAGAAAACACCTGAAGATTTCAGCATAGCTAGAGGGCATGATTCAGGATCCTTACATCAGTAGGAGTTCTTCCTTGTAGAGACACAAAACGCCCCTTTCCCTCTCTGAAGCCATTGCTCAGATCTAAGTTAGAACAGCAGGAAGAATTAAAATCTCCATAGGTTCCTTCCCCAAGCTTTCTACAGTTGCTTTTTATTTTATTGAGGCCAGGGAAAGGATCCTGACAAAGAGATGCTATACTCATTAACAGTTATCTTCATCAACCACTCCAGAGAATCGTTAAGTTGGTGAGATCTTTAACACTAATTTTACACATTTCTAAAGGCTGTGACTCTAGCAGGGGGTTTAAAAATGTGAGAAAGGATATTGACTATATGCATATTCAGAGAGTTTATAATGAACAATCTACTTCTTTTAGACCAGTACTATGCAATAAAAATATAATCAAAGCCACAAAAGCTAGAGAGGCAATTTTACATTTTCTAGTAGCCACATTTTTAAAAAGTAAAAAAGGTGAAACTGGTTTTAACAATATACTTCACTCAATACATCCAAAATGTTATTTCAATATGTAATCAATTTAAAAATTATCGAGGGGTGGGAATGTAGTTCAGTGGTGGAGTGCTTGCATAGCATGCGTTAAAGACCCTGGGTTTGGTCTCTAGCACCAAAATAAATTTTTTGAGGTAATTTATATCCTTCTTAGTCTTTGATATATTAATTCAGATTAGCCATATTTCAAGTGCTCAATAACCACAAGTGGCCACTGTATTGAGTTATAGAGACATAGATGTACTGATTGTGTGTGTGTGTGTGTATGCACATGTGTGCAAATGTACTGGGAATTGAACCCAGGGTCTCACACATGCTAAGCCTATGCTCTTTTACCACTGAGCTACACCTCCAGCCCCAAGACTGGTTTTTTTATATAAGGAATCTTTCAATTTTGACACTTTAATTTTAATCCCAATAAACTTCAGTGTTCTAAATTTTTTTAAAAGGGGGGGATTTCATGACTTTAAAAAAAAAACCTACCAGAATAGTGTGAATATAATTCTTGATGATTTTAGTCATCAACTGGGGCTACTTGGCCTCAAAATACAAGGAAATGGTGATTTCTAAGTTTGTGATCAGAGCTGCTAAGTGGTTTTCCAAGTTTTTCTCTGGCATTACAACAATATTTTCCTGTCATTGTTCCCAAAAAACATGATGTTAAAAAGTATGTGTTAATAGGAAATAAAGAGAATAGAGGAACTAAGTCAATACTGACACAGGGAAATAATCAGATATGTACAGAATGTGGGACATCCTGAGACATTGGGCAGTTTGGTCTTCCTCAAATTAAAAAAAAAAGGAGAGGACTGTCCTAAATTAAGAAGCTTAGACAGACATAATAACCAAAAACAATGCACAAACTTTGACTAGATTTTAGTAGATTCTGGAAACAACTGGGAAAATATGAACATGAATTAGCTATTTAATGATGGAGCCTGCAGCCATAGCACTGTGGCATCCATCAGATCTCAGAAGCTAAGCAGGGATGGGCCTAGTTAGTACTTGGATGGGAGACCACCTGGGAACACCAGATACTGTAGGCTTGGGAGAAGGACCTGGCCACCCACTCCCAAAAATCAACCCACCATTGAAAACCCTATGAATAGCAGAGAAGCACTGACAATAGTGTTTCGTCTGTTGTATGTAGGGTTGCTATGAGTTAGACACGGACCCGCCCGCACCTAACAACAACAATTTAATGACAGGTTGTAGTATTAATGTTCCGAACAGTCAGCCATTGAAAACCCTATGAGGGTCGCTATGAGTCGGATACCGACTCAACGGCACCTAACAACAACAACAAGGTGGAATAGTATTGTACTTAGGTAGGAAAAAGTTACTATTCTTGAGAGAAACATAAGTATTTAAGAGTGATATACCTTGATGCTTAGAACTTATTTTAAAAGGCTATAAAACAAATATGGCCAATGTTACAGTTCTTGAATCTAGGTAGTAGCTACACAGGGGTTTATTATAATATTCATTCAACTTTTTGTATGTTTAAACATTCTCGTGATAAATAGGAAAAAGGAGAGACAATTCTAGATTGAAAGACACAACCAAATATGCTATATGAAACTTGATTAAATTGTAGTTCATGAAAAGTAACTTAAAAAGACATGCTTAGAATAACAGAAAATCAGAAAATGGATTGGATGTTACATGACGTTAAGGAATTACTGTTAATTCTCTTAGGTATGACAATAGTATTTGTTATGTAGGATAATATCCTTACTCTTGGGAGATGCTTACTGAAGTAGTTAGGAATGAGGTGTCATAACGTCTATTACTTTCTTTGAACGAGTTTAAGTAAAAATTTTTTAAAATACCCATATATAAAGGTTACCCAGCCTCTACCTACCTAGCAAATATGACAAAATATTAACAGCTATTGACCTATGTGATATGTTTTTAGGTTATCATGCTACTATTCTTTTGGCTTTTAAAGTATGTTTGGAAAGCCTCGTAATAGTTTAAAACATGTTAAAGCTCAAAATATAAAATACGTATCAACATTCAATTTTTCTAAATTTCAGCAAATAGGATAAAACCACAAATCAAAACTATCTACACTTTTCCCCATCTAGAATCTCTTACTAAAAGGACCAGCACGGATGGAACATATCTTTACTTCTATGCCTTTTCTGGGGTTCTGCATATATAACAGGTGTTAAAATGGCCTTGAGACCTGCAGTGTGCTGAGCACAGGAAAAATAGATGGTCCTGTTTTTAAGGGGCTCAAAATAGTATAATGTAAAATACAAAACACCCTAAGTTCTTATTTGCCAACTACATTTTCCATATTAGTTCAGTTTCTGGAGTTTTATATCTAGAGATAAGGTCTCAAATCTGCCTAAGAGTGTTTCTCAACATTTACAAAACCATACATTCCTTTGATAAACTTAAATCTCACATACTACTAAGGCAAGAATCACTGCCTACCTTCCACTTATTTTATCAGCATTACTCAAGTAAAAACTAGATTTATATTACAAAAAACTGAAAGATTTCTCATGGCTGGGTCCTGATTAAATTTTCCTAAGAAATTAATTCCAGAAAAAAGTCTTAATGACATTTTTATTCTGGTAACTCTCAATACCTGGCCAATAGTAGTAATCACTCTTACACTGTAGATGCCAAAGGGAATCATCAACAGTTTCAAATGGTATCTCCTACAATTAAAAAAAATCATCTGGATAGCATTAACTTTTAGCCACTGCCACTACTGTCTACCTTGAACTGATAGTTAGGATGTAAAAAAGCTCGGCACTTGAGCACTTACAAATCACTTACTATTATCAGTTATTTACCATACTATCCCACAAGAGGGGAAATTTATTTTCTATTTCACAAATACTTCCATCTAGACTGAAGTTGGAAGGGTTGTTTTAGTGGTGGGAAAGAATTGTATTTAATGTATAAAGATAAAACAGGATTCCCCAGGGAACAAGAGCAATAAAAACAATAGTAAAAGGGAGAGAAATCAAAAGATGAGGCAAATGATTTATATCGCTGATGCAGGGCTAGTCCTCACTGAGCACAAAAGAATTAAGTAGTATATTCTTTAGCTTCAGTTATTTCGGTCATACAAATATATTCTGAGAATAAGGATAAAAATCTCATAAAATTGAGTTCTCTATTACAAGATAAAATAATCACATTTCACAGCATTTCAGAGGGGAAAAAAAACATGCCAGGCTGCTGAGTGTTATTCAAAGGTACAAAATTGTTTATTTTTCAAATGGCATAAACAACCCTCCTTTGCAGATATTATATTTTTATCATCAGGTCTGGTAACTAAGGAACTGCTTAACATAAAGGGTGTCAACCAAGCTTTATATGATTTCTAGAAAGAAGAAAAGATGCAAGAGGTAAACAGAGCCCCAGAGGCAATCATGTGATTAGAAACCAATTACTCTAAGCAATTACTGAAACTGCTCTCTGTCCTTTGGGCAAAAATGGAGACTCTGATATAAAAATGAAAATACTTACATGCAAAAAGGCCAAGGCTGTTTTGGAGAAAGACTTTTTAAGAAAGAACAATTTACACAGTAAAATGTGCACAGGGATGCTTGATGACTGCAGATAGAAGGTTTGTAGTATACTTGGTTACAAATGCCAAAATGATGTTTCAGACACATAAAATGTTATCAGGATTAAATTTAGTTAGTATTCACAGTAGAACAGGAGAAACAGAACTAGGTAAAAGTAGAGAAGAAAATCACTACTATGACCTATTGGTTTTCAAGAGCTATTTTATGTGCTCTTACTACATTTTAGAGGAATAAGAAACTATATTAATGTATACCATGGACAACTGTAAAACTTCTCAGTGTCAATTCTAGCATGTATTACTTAAATTAACTTTAAACAATAGTTAGCCTGACCCAGTTCAGATTTACTTACTTTGTGAAAAGAAAGAAAAGCTAAAGCAAACTTTAATATTTTACATCAAATTATGACTCAACTTTAAAAGTACTTTAAAAATGAAACTATTCTACTACCTACCTGGTTCATCTTTCACCTACAAAATGTATTTTAAAAACTCTAAGTGCACAAGCTACAACAAAATCAGACTTCTTATACACAAACTATTCTTATAAACTATTCATTCCTTTTTTGGCTCCTGACCAAGTCTGAGAATCTTATCCATAAAGACAAACTGCCTTAAGTAAATGAGTCCTATCTGTTACTTTCAAATGCACTAACCTTCTCAAAAACACTGGATGGAGTCATCAAACAAAACCTGATGTTCTGAATGATGGTATCGGTATGTCTCCAGCGTCTTCTATCATGCCGCAGCCAAGACTGCACAGCCTCGTACAGCTCTATCTCTGGGAACCTGCTCAGATGATCATTATCCAAATAAGACATGAGCTTCTCAAAGCTCAGATAGGACAAGAAGTCAGGCCTGGACATGAGTGGCACAAAGTTGTCTAGCAGAAAGGCGTCCAGCTTCTCCCTGACTCCCTCGATGTTTACACCGAAATCATCTAAGAGTCTCATAATTTCTGCACAGTTTTCTAAGCAGATTTTTGCTAATAGAAAAGAGCAGCAGAACTTCACCACTTCTATAAGTTGAACATACATGGCAGCCTGAAGAATCTCATGAACAGTATTCATACTCAGTTCTATAGTTCCATAGTACATAAATTGAAGGACGTGGCTGAAACCAGTAGCTGTTAGACCTTTCAAGTGAATTTTGTCCTGATCTCGCTCCCTCATGTCTGCGGTAAACATAATTCTGAAGTAATCACTCTGGGTGGCCAACAGTGCTTTATGGGCCTGGAACTGATGATCTTCAATAACCAGAGTGACATCGAGAAGCAGTCCTTCCTCATACAGTGCTCTGAACCCAGCAGAGACACTGGTGTCATGGATGGAGGAACAGAATCCTTCCACGTCCCCTGCCATGAATCACCTGGAAAAAAGTAATCAAAGAAAATGATGTTATTTCCATGCATTCAGAAGACATCATCAGCATTTTAACAATTTTTCTAATTATCTCAGTTCTACTGCCTAAGTCCTAAATGTACAAACCCTCTGAGAGAATGCAACCTAAAGATATTCAGAGTAATGTTTTTGGCTTCCCACCTGGGGAAAATAATCTATTAAAGATATATGTATCAAACTGTTAACTTACAAACAATATATGCCTGTCCCATTGACTTTATACTGCTCACCAAATATATTTAAGCATGTTCCAAAATTAGAGATGCAAAAAGGATTTCACAACCAAATACTAAATTAGCATTATTTATAATAATAAAAAAAGTTAGAAAGTATCTGGGCATGGTGGCGCATACCTTCAGTCCCCCAGCTACTAAGGAGACTGAGAAAGGAAGATCACTTGAGCCCAGAAGTTCAGGGCCAGTCTGGGCAATGTGATAAGACCCCGTCTCTCTCTCTTTCTTTTTTCTTCTGCAGTACCAGGGGCAGGGGGTTGAACCCAGGGCCTCTCCAACGCTAGCCAAGTGCTCTACCGCTGAGCCACACCTCCACGTCCTTATTTATTTTGAGACAGGGTCTCACTAATTTGTGCATACTGCCTCTGGCCTCGAATTTGTGATCCTCCTACCTCAGTCTCCCAAGTAACTGGGATTACATACGTGCACCACAGTACCTGGCTGAGTTCTTGTCTCTTAAAAAGACAGAGAGGGAGGGGGAGAGGGGGGAGGGAGAGAGGGAGAGAGAGCGCGCACACACAAGCAAGCATGCACAGAAAAAGAAAGTATTCAAAAGTCCAACAATAGCCGGTACAGTAGCTCACGCCATAATCCCAGGCCTATGATCCCAGTAATTTGGGAGGTAGAGGCAGGAGGATTACAAGTTTGAGATCAGAGGCAGCCTGCATAACTTAGCAAGACCCTGTCTCAAGATGAAAAATAAAAATGGGGCTAAAGGTACAGCTCTGAGGTGGAGCACTTGCAAAGAGTGTGCAAGGCCTTGGGTTCAACTCCCCAGTACTGAAAAAAAAAAAAAAAAAAAGTCCAACAATAGATTATTAAATATATATGGTGCAATCCCAAAATGGATTACTATAACAATTAAGAATGATGGCAGCAATCTGCCTTTTCTGACAAAGGATATTTATTAAGTGTTACCACAATATACTGAGTGTATCTTCAAAAATTAAATACACGTTTGTTTAGATGAGAAAAAAACTGGAAAACAGATGTCAAAGTGATGTCCCTGTGTATCGGGATTTCTAGAGACGATGCTTTTCCCTTTTACTTACCTCATTAACTTTTTTTTTTTTTTTTTTTTTTGCGGTACTGGGGGTTGAACCCAGGGCCTCACGCTTGCATGCTCTGGAAGTGCTGGACAACTGAGCTGCACCCTCAGCCCATTTTTTCACTTTTTGAGGCAGGGTCTTGCTAAGTTACACAGACTGCCTCTGCCTCATGAGCCGCTGGGATTACAGGCATGCGCCACCGCGCCTGGCTAATTAAACCAATCTTTGCATAGCAGAGAAGTGAAGCTACAATAATGGAATTAAAATTAGATTTAGGGATGGTGATGTAGCTAGGTGGTAAAGTGTGTGTTTAGCATTCATTAAGGTCCTGGGTTCAATTCCCAACATTGCTAAGTAAATAAATAATAAAATTAGATTTAACTAAAGCAGAATAAACTAATTCAGTCTACTACACTGCTTAAGAAGCAAAGTGATTTTTTCCTTTTCACAGGAATGCCTACCCCAGACCACCTATCCCGTTCTTTAGCTGCATTCTCACACACCTCCCAGATTCCTCCCCAATTCATTTTTGAATTTCCTCCCACCCCTTTTTCTTCTGTGCCCTGTAGAACTTTGCTTCCCTGTACATTAACTCTCTTACATGTCCTTACCAATGTTGGTGAGGAAGTTCCCGCTTCATCTTTACTTATGTAACATATAGTTCTCCTCAAAGTCACAGCTTCCATGCCTCCTGCCTCCTACCTGTAGCCCACCCCCACCATCTTAAAAAAAAGAACATTCTTCCAATGCTTACAGATCTGACTTTCTAAGCCTTCTCTTTACTTTCTGCTGTCCTTTTTTCTAAAACCTGGCCTTTGGATCAGATAAACATCTATCTTCTGTGTCCCTGGTCACATTTACACATCTCCTGATCAATCATTCTCCCACATTTACTGACTAACTGGCACCTGGCTGAATCATCTGCACCTATTCAACATTCACAAAAGACAACCATTCAAAAACTGAAAGTCAAAGCTCTTTGAACACCTCAACACCTATAAACTCCCCCTTACTCCACTGCAAACCCTACTCACAAACCCCTAGGACCTGCCTTAATCCAGAACTGGCCCACATCTGAAACCTTAACTGTCAATTTTCCAATTAACTTTCCTCCTCTTCTTGTTTTGTTTTGCTTTGTGAGTAGGTCTCACTATGTAGCCCAGGCTGGCCTTGAACCCACGATCCTCCTGCTTCAGCCTCCCAAGTGCTAAGATTATAGGTAACGTGTCACGACACCCAACAACTTTCCTCCTCTTGTTTTTACTTGGTATATCTTTCTTAACTTTACCTCTATCCTTTTCCAGCTAAGACCTTCTTGCACCAGAGCAATAACTTTCTTGTCAGGGCCTTCATTTCCCTTTGCTTGTTCTCCATACCTGCCCTGCTAAAACAAAAGTATGCTGACTGGTCTTTTAATGTTGGAGGAAACTTGCAGTGCTTCTGAAGGGTTTTTTCTTTGAACAGTTGTGAGGGCATTCCCTGATGTACCCAAGTACACAATGAAAGATGTTGCCAAACTCAGAAGAACTGATGTGGACAAATCTCTGGGACACTATGTTGTTGTTGTTAGGTGCTGTCAAGTCGGTATCCGACTCATAGCGACCCTCACAGGGTTTTCAATGGCTGACTGTTTTGGGATTGCCTTGGGAGTGGATTGCCAGGCCCTTCTCCCATTTTTGCGGTGCTGGGAATTGAACTCAGGACCTCAGAGATTGCAGCACAGCGCTCTACCAACTGAGCTAAATCCCAGCCCCTGGGACACTATAGCCATTTTTAAAACACTGTCTAGAACATCTCATGCTTTGGAATCCTATGTCTGAGCTATTTGCTGAAATACCATCCAGAGACTACGTTAGCCTTAAAGAATACAATCAAAGGATATGGCAGCTAACATCTATGGCTAAGTCCCCCCAAGTAACAATGCTGGAACTCAATCTCCCAAGTTCTTTTCTTTGCCTTGGTGGGGTGTTTGGATGGACCAATAGCCCTCTGGTGAAACAACTGGCAATACATTCAACTCCTGTCACCTGTTCTACCTCCTTCAGGAGGACCAGCCACTCTCACCACTCTATTACTAATACTTCCTCCTTTATTTATTAAAAGGAAGAGCACCTCTTGTGTGCCAGGCACTATGCTAGGTATGCAGATATGTGCCAATCAAGAATCCTCTCTGTACACTGGAAGTGGTTGAGCCTTCAGGTGCCGACAGGGTAAAGGCAGCTTCCATAGACACACTCATGGCATCACTCCTCCTCCACATGCGTAGGTAGGCAATTATTAGACTTACTACATTATTTCATCAATATGCTGTCTATGACACCCTATGTTTTAACTTCTTGACATTTCACCATGTTTAATCAATAGTTATCCCAGCCTCAGAGCATATATAAAAAAAAACTTGTTGCCAGGCACAGTGGCTGACACCTATAGTCCCAATGACTCAAGAAGCAAAGCAGGAGGATCCCAAGTTTGAGGTCAGAGGCAGCCTGTGTAACTTAGCAAGACCCTATCTCAAAATAAAAAGTTAAAAAGCAGCTGGTGTCATAGCTCAGTGGTGGAGCACTTGCAAAGTATGTGAGAGGCCTTGGGTTCAACCCCCAAGGACCACCAAAAAAACCCTCAAACTTGTTAATAAGGAAAAAAAATCATGCTTGGCACATGCCTGTAATCCCACCAACTCAGGAGGCAGAGGCCGGAGGATTTCAAGTTAGAGGCCAGAGGCAGCCTGTGTAACTTAATGAGATACTGTCTCAAGATAAAAAATAAAAAGGGAGGTAGGGGTGCAGCTCAGTGGTAGAGCACTTGCAAAGTATGTGTGAGGCACTGGGTTCAGCCCCCAGTACCACAAAAAAAATAAATAAATCTGAAAGGATATTAATATAAAAATATTAAAAATGGTTATCTTGGCATGGTGGAATATAAGGGAGGCTTAGTACTTACTAATCTGTTTTCTAATCTATTTGCAATGAAAAAGGTATTATTGTTTCTAAAAAGCTTATTAAAAAATCTTTAAAAGCCCCTAATTGCCTAGTTCCTATTTCCCTGGATCCTTGTATAACATAACTTTTACCCGTGGCTTGCCCTTGGCTCATCATTCTCAGCTCCTGACATTGTTCCGATTCTCTTCCTATTCTTAGCTTGCTCATTTCTCAATCTCCTTTATGGGCTCATTTTTCTTGAGTTACCCCCTAAATACTGGTGTCACACTGGAGTCTATTCTTGCCCCCTTATCTCAACACTGTGTCTCTCTAAATAATCTCACCTAAATCCATGGTTTCCATTAAGATCTACTTCCACCAATACTTTGATAATCTGTCCAAATCTCTATCCTTATCCAGTCTCATATATGATAAATTGACTGCAAAGTAGATATTTCTTCTGGGTTCCCTATTTGGAGTGATCCTATTTTGGGACCTCAAAATCAACATACCTAAACAGAATCCTAATTCTATCCTCCCACTAATCATTTTTTTCTTCTACATTGCTCATCTTATCAACAGACATTCTAGGTACCTCCTTCTTCCCACTTGTCTCTTAACCTACCCTTAAGTCCTCCTGACTCTACCACATTAAGTCTTCACTTACCTAAGACAGTAAAGTATGTGCAATATGAAATTAAGATCAGATTTCTTATTAGTATGCCAAAAACTGTAATTGCAGCTAGGTGTGGGTGTGGTGGCACGCACCTGTAGTCCCAGCTACTCAAAGAGACTGAGGCAGGAAGATCACTTGATCCCAAGAGTTTGGAGTCAGCCTGGACAACACAATGCCCATACCAAAAAAAAAAAAAAAAAAAAAAAAAAAAACTATATACTTCATCTGGGAAGGATAGAACACAGAGGGCTATCTATAATTTTTTTTTGGGGGGGAATTTAATATATTTAAAACAATGCAATCAATACTTTTCAGAACTACTTTACTAGTACACTCAAGATTAAAGTAAGCAGGCAAGGCATGGTGGCACACATCTATAATCCTAGCACTCAGAAAGCTGAGGAAGGATTATGAGTTTGAGGCTAACAAGGGTTACATAGAGGGTTCAAGGCCAGTCTGGGCTACATAGCAAGACTTTGTCTCCAAAAAAAAATAATAATAATTAAAGTTAACTACCAATTTTGTGGGCTGGGATTTAGCTCAGTTGGTAGAGCGCTGCGCTGCAGTCTCTGAGGTCCCGAGTTCAATTCCCAGCACAGCAAAAATGGGAGAAGGACCTGGCAATCCACTCCCAAGGCAATCCCGAAATAGCCATTGAAAACCCTTTGAGGGTCACTATGAGTCGGATACCGACTCGATGGCACCTAACAACAACAACAACCAATTTTGTATTGTTTAGCTGAATTATTTTTAAAGGTAAAATTAATGAGCTTACAATTTTCCAAGTGATGTAAGGCACATTTACAAAAATATATACTAGGAACAAAACAAATTTCATGCAGTGTGGCATCTGGATAACCATTCTGGTTAGTAGAGTGCTATCAATATCACACTATTTTCAAAACAATCAGAATAAGAAAACACAACAAGTTAAATTGGATAAAAAATTTGATATTTCATTACTGTCTTAGGGTCATGCTCATCAATTATCATTCTGGCTTATCAAAATATATCAGTCACATTTAATGAAGATTTAATAATAGAAGGCTGGATATTACTGTTCACATACTTGAGAGTAGATTTTGTGTTTCATTAATCTGTTACCTTGACAGTGCCAAAAATACTATATATTTTACTTCATGTCAAAATGATCTCTATTCAGCAGTTACCACTATCTGGAAAGGTCTTAAACAGCAAATGTTCACCTTTCTGAAAACACTCTAACCAAAGAAAAACTTTGGAGATGCAGGGGCTGGAAGTATGGCTCAGTGGCAAAGTACATGCTTAGCATGTGCAAGGACCTGAGTTCAATCCCTAGCACCAAAATAAATAAATAAAAAGGAGATACTATACACACACACACACACACACACACACACACACACACACACACACACACTTTTTTGAGACAGGGTCTCAATGTAGCCCATGCTGGCACTGAACTGTGATCCTCCTGTAGGAGACATTACACTTTCTCAAAAAGAGTAACCTAGACTCCAGATAACATACTATGGTGGAACTATCATAAGGCAATGAAACAGTGAAGGTAGGGATTGATAAACGGTGAGTCAAAAGACCCCAAAGATGTGAACAGGGCACCTCCCTGAGTGCCCAGCATCCTCCCATGGGCATCCAGCCTGCCAAGGCAGATTCCTAGCAGGTAGGCTCCCAGTCCTTGGTCCTGGCCTCAATCACATATGGTCAGACCCAGATGGGAAATACACTCAAGATGAACACCTTTTTGTCAAGAATTTAGAAAAGGGGAGGGAAGAGGAGAGAGAAAGAAAGGGGAAAAGAAAAAGACATACACTGTGTATGACTGGAACATGTCAAAGAGTAGCTGTGGGCATCCACTTTTTCCTGCCATGTGGGCTAAGTATCACAGAAAAGCAGTCAACTAAAAAAGAAGAAAGCCAAGACAAGGACAGGGAGTGCTCCTTAATGCCTTCATTTTCCAGTCCCCCGACCTAGCTCTATACCTGCCCTTAGGTTCTAAGAGAGATCCTTACATTGTTAAATTCCCCCTTTCTACAATCTTAAGTTGACTTCTCCTACTTATAACCAAGGGTTCTAGTTAATCATTTTAGGACAGAAATACCAGCCAGAAGTTGTGGTGCACACCTGTAATCCCAGTGACCCAGGAGGCTGAAGCAGGAGGGACACAGGTTCAAGGCCAAGGACAGCTGCGCAAATTAGCAAGACCCTGTCTCAAAATAAAAAGCTAAAGAAGAAGGAGGGGCACAGCTCAGTGGCTGAGCACTTGTCTACCATGTGTGAGGCCCTAGGTTCAACTCCCAATACTACCAAAACAGAGAGGGGAGTGAGTGGGAGAGAAGAGATAGGGAGGGAGATGGGGAGGGGTGAGGGGGAGAGAGAGAGAAAGAGAGAAAAGAAATAATAGTTAAGATTAGAATTTGATTTGTAATACAAAAAAGTATGGATAGAAAGAGTAAAATCTTTGAAATAAGTGTTTACTAGTACTTACCACCAGTGTGATCAGGAGAAATTTTGTTCACTTCCTAGTCTTGGTTTCTATCCATATATTAGAAATAATATTAACCTGAGTCGGAGTGATAAGTAAATTAACCTAAGTTAAATATCTAGCCCAGAGCAAGGCACCCCATCAGACATCAATCAATGCTGGCTTCCCTCATTCAACTCTTAGCTAAGGCTCTTTATCATCCACAAGATCAGAGGGACTTTAGACTCAATCTCTTCTGAACAGACCCCAGCCTCCCTGAGGTATATCACAACACAGGTTTATGAGATCATCACACGTACTGGTAGTCAAAAACACTGGACTTCAATTTGCAATGGCTCTGTTCTCCACTATTTATCATTAAGGAAGTATAATTTTTTAGCTTTACTAATAGGCTCCTTAAGCTTCTCTGTCCTAACCTGAGTTAGTTTATGCTGCTTTGGAAGCCATCAGCCATGGAGCTATCAATCACTTAAGATGAGGCTAGTCCAAATTGAAATGTGTGTGCAGTATAAAATGAGCACTGATCTTGAAGACTTAAGTATGAAACAGGAAAAAATATAAAACCATCTCATATAAACTTATATATTGATTATATATAGGAACACTATTATTAAAATTAATCTCACCTATTTCATCCTTTTTAGAAACTGTAGCTATGTGAAAATTTTAAATGACATACATGGCTGGCATTATATTCTATTGGACAGCATGGATGTATAACATCAATGTTTAAGGCATCAGGCAACCAAACTTACAAATGCACACATGAAACAAAACCAACTTGTTCATAATCCATACCCTGAACACTACCAAGAAAAGAAAAAAACTGACTTAGAATAAAATAAGCAAGGCTTAAATTCAAACAGAACAGAACAACACAGAAACACACATATGATGAAGATAACTAGAAAAAGGAAAATGTAAGAATATAAGAAAATATATAAAATCTTATGCATAAGAATTCTCTACACACAGAATTATACCAACGTTAGCAAGAAACTAGTAATTATAAGAACTATCATTATAAAACAAAAAACCCAAATTAACTCTATAAATCAACGAGAGCTGGGGAAAAAATCCACTAAGGAGCTTTGAGAAAAGATATCTACTGACAAAATGTTCAATGTTCAGAAATTACATATTCTCATTCTCAAAATGGATCATCAGAGTAAGTGAAATTATGGTTAATGTCAGGTGCAGGGATGCACACCTTTAATCCTAGCAACTCAGGAGGCAGAGGCAGGAGGATCGCAAGTTGGAGGCCAGAGGGAGCCTGCATAATTTAGTGAAATCCTATCTGAAAATACAAAGTTTTTATGTCCTGGGGGTACGGCTCAGTGGTTGAGTGCTTGCAAATAGCATGTGTGAGGCCTTAGGTTCAACTCCCCAGTACTGAAAAAAAAAAAAAAAAAAAAAAAAAGGAAAAAGAAATTATGGTTTGTAAACCTAATACAGACACTCTATGCTTGGCCTTCAAAATTTCAAATAGTAGGTTTTTTCCCAAAAGGGGACCGAACCTGAATTAGACTAAATTACAAGGTATACCTATACTACCAGGAAAGAAATACTTAAAAATATTTGTTTCTGGCACTGACAAAAAAGGGGCTGGGGATGTAGCTCAGTGGTAAAGCACCCTGCGTTCTGGGTTCAAATCCCCAGCAATGGGGATGAGATGTGGGCTGTGGGGTGGGAAGCCTCACATTTCTGTGCGTGAAAATGATTAGTATAGCAATCCTCGAAGTATGGTCAAGGAGAACTGGGGTCCCAGACCTCACCTAAAAGAGCTTCTCAAGGTCAAAAATTATTTTCAAAATATGTTTTTTAAAGCTGTCTCTTTCATCTTCATTTTCTTAGTGATTTCCAGAGGGTTTTGCATAATGGCAATGCAGGTGATGAGTGATCCACTGCATTTTATTACCACAGACTTTTTGCCATTCATCTAGTTTTGTTTTAGAAAATAGCTATTTTCATAAGAAATGTGATTTAAGCAGCCATTTAAGTTTATTTTTCAAAATGAATTATAAATAAGCATTTTAAAATTTCCTAGTTTCAATTTCTATATAAATCAATACAACCCACATAAACCAAAACTCTTCAGGATTGCAATAATTTTTAAGAGTAAAAAGAGGTCCTGGGACCTTTTGAGTACCGCTGAAGGTGAGATAAGACATAAGTGACTAACAAACACATACAATCATACATACACATGCACACACACACACACACACACACACACACACACACATATCTCTTCCTACTCCTGCCCTGGAAGACTATTACTGCTATTTATATCACAGAAATTTCTAACAGTTCAAACTCTCTAGTGACCAGTAAAAAAAATAAGTCTGGTGGGGGTAAAATTAGACAGGAAATTAAAGACAAAGAAATTAAATATTTCCTTTTTAGTTAGAAGGCTGCCAATCACATTTGAAGACAAAATTCTAGACAACTAAATAGAAGTTATTTCAAAAGTAACTAGCCTCCGTGTTTACGACATAAGCAATTATTTATTGCTTTCGCATTCCTCCCACAGCTGCCTGAAAATTCATACAAAACTCTTAAACTATTCAGCACAAAAGCTAGATTCTTAGGTTAATACACTTATCCTCAATGAAAAGCTTAAAATGATTTCATACTGTCTTCACTCTCATATTGCTCTATGCAGAAAATGCCATACTTGCATATTAAAAAGAGAACTGCAGCTGGGCGAGGTGGCTCATGCCTTTAATCCCAGCCTGTAATCCCAGTGACTTGGAAGGCGGAGGCAGGAGGACCACAGATTGGAGGCCAGAGGCTGCCTGTGTAATTTAGCAAGACCCTGTCTCAAGATAAAAAATTAAAAAGGGGTGGAGCGCTTGCAAAGTATGTGCAAGGCCCTGCATTCAACTCCCGAGTACTGCAAAATAAATTAATCAAATCAAAAAGAGAACACAAGGCCTACTATGTATAAAAATAAAATTAATTTCAAAATCAAATCTCTCATAATTTGTAACCTATAAAGTAATTTTAAATTTAATCTCAAAGCAGCCAACTTCTCAAAGTACAAACTGAAAAGGAAAGAAAATTTTGAAAATGAGAGTTTTTTTCTAGCTTTATTAGCAGTCATTTTACCCTCAGATATGCTACTCAAACTGAGAAACAACTCAGTTTAATACAGAAAGGCTACGTAAGTTATCTTTAATTTATTCAATACTGGAAATTCTTTCTTGTCATCAAAATATTTTTGTAACTCAGTACCAAATTGCAAATGACCATTTAACTAAACTATTAGGAAGGCTCTGGGTCCTCCAGCCCATTATCCACATTACTTCACTTTTCAGGTATGTTTAGCCTTTAGTCATCCTATAATACAAGAAAAAGTACAAGAAAAAAACCACCCTGCTTCAATGCTATTTTTCATCAGAAGAGTCTTTAATTTAGTGCTCCTCTGCTTATTCCTCACTACAAGTACAAGTAGTCCAAAAGTGATGTCATGGAAAACAGCTTCCCTACCCTTTAGAGATTAGATCCAGTGAGAATTCTAGGAAAATCCTCTATTGGGGAATAAAACCCCCAATCTTCTAAGTTAACGTTCTAACATGAAATCACAAGTTCTGTAATGTCAGCATTTTAGTTCTCCCCAAGAATTACACAACTAAACCTTTTGGAAGATCTTGATGTTATGATAAAGATTTTCTGCAAATCTTTAAAGTCCATGATGCAGAATCATTAACTAAATTCTAAGATATTATCACGGACAAAGGATAATTTTTTTCTACCTGTTCTTAGTTGCTTCAATGATTCAGCCATATTTTTTGAGGGGGGATGCTGGGGATAGAACCCAGGGTCTTATACATGCTTGGCAAGCGCTCTGCCATTGAGCTACAACCCCAGTTCCAGCCAGATGAGCTTGAAGGATCTTATATTAAAAAGAAAAAAACAGAGCATTATTTTGCCTTTGCTAGTTTCTTCATTCCAAACTTAAAATTTCTGGGCTGGGTGTGTAGCTCAGTGATAGAGTGTTTACCTAGCATGCACGAGGACTTGGGTTTAATCCCCAGCAACACACACACACACACACACACACACACACACACACACACACACACACACACAGAGTGCAAAGTTAAAATTTCTAACTCTGGAGAGGCTTTCCACTTTGGGACCAGTAGCAATACAACGTATATCTATGGTGGGGATGACTTGAGAGCCTTTCCTATGGTTCCTAAAATGGCAATAATAGTAACCTCCTTTTGTTGTTGTTAGGTGCCGTTGGGTCAGGTCTGACTCATGATGACCCTCATAGGGTTTTCAATGGCTAATTGTTTCAAGATTGCTCAGGGACTGAATTGCCGCGTCCTTCTCCGGTTTTTGCAGTGCTGGGGTAGGACCAAGACCTCAGAGAGCAAAGAGCAGCACTCTACCAACGGAGCTACTCAACAGCCCCAATCTCCTTTTACTCTCCCCTTTATTGCTGTTGTTCCTTGTAAACCAGCTTAAACTGCCATAAGGCCACCCTACTTGCTGTTCTCTCTGCCTAGATCACTCCATCCAAACACATATAACTCCTTCAGGTCTTTACTCCAGTGTCACCTCAATGAGATCTTCTCCAAACACCCTCTTAAAATTGCAAAACCTCATCTGCTTCATCAACCAACCTCCGTCTTCATTCTCTGCTTTATTTTTCTCTGTAGTATATCAAATGGTAAAGTAGGCTATGCACTTTATTCGTTTGCTTCAAAAAATTTTTTTCACTGCCTGTTGAATTCCCAGTACCAAGAACAGTGTTTGGTATTTGAGTGCTTAATAAATACTTGTTGTATAAGCCTGGCACTGTGGTGTGTGCCTGTAATCCCAGAGACTTGGGAGGCTGAGGCAGGATTGCCAGTTTGAGGCCAGAGCCAGCCTGCACAATTTAGCAAGACCCTGTCTCAAAATTTTAAAAGGAGGCTGGGGTGCAGCTCAGTGGTGAAGCACTTGTCTGGCATGCGTGAGACTCCCAGTAATGTAAAAAATTAACAATAATAATAATAATAATAGGGATAAAGAAGAACCTACAGTAAATTTAAGGGATTCTTCTATTAAAAAAAAAACTTGTTGGATGAACAAATTTAATCCTTACAACCCTCCATGTTCTATAACCAGTCTTGATATAAAGATGAGAAAATCAAAGCTCAGAGATTAAGTAATTTACCTAAGGCTATAATTATTAATAAACTGTAAAGCTTGGGTCTGCCTAACTTCAGAGTCTTCCCGATTAACCACTATTCTATAATGCCTCACCAACAGCTGTCTTTCATTGCTCTTCAATTTAAAAAACCTCACAGAAGCTAAAGCACCCCAATTCAGAGAAAATACATGCTTACAAATCCACCACCATTCTCCAAGCTGAAGAATCATTTTCCCCAGTTAACATTATTCATTTTCAAAACATTAGCAATAAGAAAGCCCAAACTTGACAGTGGGCCAGCAACCCGGGATGGGGGGGTATAGTTGTTTAAAACAGGAAAAAAAAATTTTAAGGTAATAAAATATAAAGCTTTTTCTTTTTTTCCATCCCTCTTGATTTGTCATGGCATGTTTTTACTTCCTGATAAATTGTTCTAAAGAAAGAAAAGTTAAAATTTTAAATTATTAGCACGAATTTTACCATTCACCTTTATATTGCACAATGCCAGTTTTACATGCAGATTGTTAAAGCAAGTGTGGGGCCCTTCTGAACATCCATGAAGCCCAACCAGCCCTGGTTCCAAGATTTTAGCAGCCGATAACCCAAATCAAGGCAGAGAGATCAAACCTTGAAATTCCCAATGAAACAGTGATTTGTCAGAATTTTATCTTCAGGACAAGCAATAAATCCAATAGATAAAAGCAACCACCTGCTAGGGGTGGTGGCACAAGCCTGTAATCACAGCATTCCACACGCAGAGAGAGGCAGGAGAATCCTGAGTTTGAGGCCAGCCTGGGCTACACAGCAGAAACCCTTTCTCATCCCCCCTCCCAAATAAACAACCACTTTAGGCTCTTCCTTCTCTTGCAATATTAATCCTACCCACCTTATATTATTCTGCCTTTTTCCAAAACACAAAAGCATATTTTGAAAGATGACTGTTACTGGAGAACTGTATGTTTAATAAAACATCTACGCAGAAAACCATTTGTTAAACATTAATATAGCCAAAAAATGCTTCTTTCACTTTGTGTGGACCATTTCTAAGCCAAAACATACCACATTTTTGATGTGCCAAGTATGTATGATTCCATACTGTTCTGTTACACATACAAATAAATTCAATTTTCAAACCACAAATATTTACTATCCTATTCTTTCCTCAAATTAATCAGCAGTAAAGAGTGCAAATTAACATCTTTTACCACTAATAAACTGTGACTCAAAAGCACCCACTAGGTGTTGCAATGGTTTAAAATGAGAATTAAATTATATTAAGTGTGGAAAAGTTGAAATTTTCTTCACATTTCTAGATTAAGAATTACAGAAACAAAAATGCATCTTCAAAAACAATTTTGAAATGGGTAGAGATATACAGGCATCTAGTTCCCTAGATATGAAAAATAGGCATTAAAATTAAGGCATATACATCTAAAAAGCATTTTCTAAATTATAATTTAATCAGACTAACAAAGGAATAGAAACTCAGAAAATATAAAAGACTAAGCAAACATAAGGTGTTAAATAATATTTGAGTAAGAAAAGGGGCCTAAGCGGCCTAGAAAGATGAAAAGCAAAGCCTACAGTAACATGAATTCGAATTAAAGAATACCGTTATTTAAATAAGCAGTTAGCATTTCGGAGGAGGAAGGCCAAGCAACGTGACTATTATTGTAGCTATCGATTCACAGCAGTGCTTTGCTATTCCGTACTTATTTACTGATAATATAGAAATAAAGAGGCAGCAACAGTTAGCCACTACAACATTAACCACTCTGGCAAAGGTTGGTTAAAAGAACGGCCTTACATTTTTTACACCACTTTGCAGGTATAGATTATTTTCACATATATGACCTCATATAGTCCTCCCTACCCTATGATGTGGGTATTACTGGTTATATATCATAGATAAGAAAACGAGGCTCGCTACGCGATTTTCTCAGTCACCCAGTTGAACCCAGACCTTCCGATTCCACGTTTTATGCCTCGTATTTCGCGTAGTTCTATTTTAGGCACAAATAGAATTTTTAAAGGGGAGGAACGGGTTAGGGGAAAAATAATCATGGTACCTGCAGCTGTGTGCTGCAAAAAATGGCTGAATTATGCTTCTTCCTCCCCCCCCTCCCTGAAAAAAATGAGATTTCAAGCAGTTTAAGTAAACTCAAAGACAAATTCGGTTCTGGCGTCTACCAAATATTTCACTCAGGTCGGGGCTGAGGGGGCCACGGAATCTGTGTCTTGCTCGGGGCCCCGGGCGAAGCCCCGGCTCCGTAGGCCGGCGGCCAGGGGCGGCTACGCACCTCGGGGGTCCTGTCCAGCCTCTAGTGGACGGCAGTCTGCATCAGGAAGAAGCGGGCCAGCGGGCCGAACGGTGGGCAGTCGGGCGCCTGGACGGACCTCGGCAAGCTCCTCGAACGTCTACAAGGGGCCGCTCCCGGGCCGGGCGGGAGCGCTCCGGCGCGGGGCGACTCTGCGCGCCTGCGGCCCCCTCAGAACCAGTCCTGGGAAAGAAGACGGCGCTGAGTCTCCGAGTCCAGACAGGAGGGCTAGGCACGAGGCGGCGCGGCGTCGGGGGCCGGAGCCGGGACCGGGACCGGCCTTGGCAACGCCGGGGGCCTCGCGGCACCCGACGGAGCTCGGCAGGAGAGCCGGTTGGGGGCTACGGGTGGGGGAAAAGGGCAAGGGGCTGAAGGCGGCGGGAGAAGCACCGGTGGTGGCGACGTCAACGACGGCGTCTCGGAGCTTCTGCCCCGAAGCGCGCCGAGCCTCAGGATCACCCACGCCGGGGGTGGAGGAAGGCGGGAAAGGGGCGGGAAAGGGGCGGGGCGTCTGGGGCCACGAGCCAGGGGCCGCTCCGGGCCTCGCGCCCCCTGCGGGCCGCGGGAGC
>VMDO01026877.1:0-26059 GCA_007922755.1 Pedetes capensis
GGTCAAATTGTAAGGTGAGGACATCTGGGCATGCAGGTGACATCAGAATCAGCTCCCAGGAAGGGACGACCATGTGAAGAGCATCAAGAGGATGGGTATCTGCAAGCTGAGGAGGGGGGAGCCCTGGGAGACTCCAGCCTCTAGGACCAGGAGAAACCGAGTTTCTGTTGGGTGATTATACCCCTCCCCCTTCCCAGGCTGTGCTATTTGTTACAGTGACCCCCAAACTTCATAGAGCCATAAACACTTGCTGACTGAATGGGTGACTTTGGGAGGTGGGAAATGCTGGCCCCCTCTGCAGCCATGGGCCAACCTTGCTGCTTCTCTTCCTCCCCTGGGAGACATCCAGCACAGCCCTCCTCCCTCCTGGACAGGTTGGCATGCGAGGAAGTGGTCCCCACACTCTACCAGCATGCAGGGGGAGGGGGGCTCACAGTGGAGGCTCCCAGGGGGTGACTGTGCCAAGGTGCTTGTAACCAGTAGCCTGCATGGTCAGCAGGGTTGGCTGTCGCCTAGAATGGCTTTGAGCACACTCAGGGTTAGAAAACCGTATAACCAGGAGTGCCCATCAAGGTCACAGTCACAGCGGAGGCAGCAGTGGTACCAAATATAGCAACAACAATGATCCAGGCCGACACATCACACCTCGCTCCTACTGGGGGCCAGCAGGATAAGCACCTTACCTGTCTCAGCTGCCCTGATCCCTACGACAACTACTGAGTGAGGCAGTCACTCCTCCTGCCACTACTGCAGATGAGGAAACCGAGGCTCAGAGAACGAGGCAGCAGCCCGCTGTTGCAGAAAAATTTAAATCAAAAGATGTTATAATGTTTGCTTAAAATGAAATTACTAGAACTTAATGTTCTTTGTTTAAAACTTATACATTCCATCCTGTAGGTCACCTCCCACCTCCTTGCTTCTCATCTGTCTTCATCCTGTAAGCTACTTCCTGATTTCTTACAACGTCTAAACTCAGTCTATTGAATGTGCCCTCCACCCTACAAGCCACTTCTCGATTTCTTGTAGCATGTAGATGTCACCTGCCTATTTCCATGGTAACTAGCTTAACCGCCCATAGATGATCATGTAGGCGATGCACATGTGGTTTTGGCTGACAACCCCCACCCTGTGAACTATATATGCCCAGGAGAACTGGGGTTCAGGGTCAGTCCTGGGAGGACTTATTTCTGTGGGCTGACCTTGCTAGGTTGTTGTTGTTAGGTGCCATCGAGTCGGTATCCGACTCATAGCGACCCTCATGGGGTTTTCAATGGCTGACTGTTTCGGGATTGTCTTGGGAGTGGATTGCCAGGCCCTTCTCCCACTTTTGCGGTGCTGGGAATTGAACTCTGGAACCTCAGAGACTGCAGCGCAGCGCTCTACCCACTGAGCTAAATCCCAGCCCCTGACCTTGCTATAGCATACATTTTACCCAATTTTTGAGACTCTCGAAGTACTTTTGGTTTTCTCACACTGGTTCACTGCAAGCAGAAGTGGAAATGGAATCTGCTTTTACTTCCCCTCTCTGCAGGCTGCCATGAAGTGAGGGGCTTTGCTCCAGCATGGCCTCCCGTGGCCATGACGCTCTGCCTTGCCAGGGCCCAGAGCACGGGAGCCAGAGACCATGGACTGAAGCCTCTGAAACCAAGAGCCAGAATAAATGCTTCCTCTTTTTACGTTATGGCAGGTATTCCTGTCACAGCAACAAAAGGCTAAAACAGGGTTATGTCTCAATAAAACCATAAGTTGAAAATATTGCAGATGGAAAATGCATTTTATGTACCTAACCTACCAAACAGGCAGGGATTTAGCTCAGTTGGTAGAGCGCTGCTCTGTAGTCTCTGAAGTCCTGGGTTCAATTCCCAGCACTGCACAAATGGGAAAAGCACGTGGCAATCCACTCCTGAGGCAATCCCAAAACAATCAGCCATTGAAAACCCCATGAGGGTCGCTATGAGTCTGACACGACTTGAGGGCAGCTACCAACAACAACCTACCAAACACCCCAGCTTAGCCTCACAGTCACCGTAGAGTCTCTGTTGCTCCCCCTCTGTTGTGTACGAGCTTGGCGCTGACTGGGAGCTGTGGCTAACCTCAAAAGAGAAGGGTGTACCACTTATGGCCGTCCCAGGAACAGATCAAAATTCAAAATTCAAAGTATGATTTCTATTTATTTATTTATTTACTTACTTACTTTCTTGCAGCCCTGGTGGTTTGAACCCAGGGCCTCACACAGGCTTTGCTAGCACTGTACCACTGAGATGCACCCTCAGCCCACTGTTTTACATTTTATTTTGAGACAGGGTCTTCTTAAGTTACACAGACTGCCTCTGGCCTTGAACTTGCAATCACCCTGTTTCTCCCTCCTGAATCTCTGGGATTACAAGCATGTACCACCATGCCTGGCATGATAGCTTTTTTTTTTTTTTTCTAGTACTGGGGGTTGGACCCAGGGTCTCATGCATGCTTTGCAAGCCCTCTACCACTGAGCTGCACCCCCAGCCCATTTTTTACATTTTATTTTGAGACAGTGTCTTTTGAAGTTATCCAGGCTGCCTCTGGGCTTGAACTTGCGATCCTCCCTAGTCATTGGGATTGCAGGTGTGTGCCACCACACCCAGCTTTTATTTATTTACTTGTTTAGAGACAAGGTCTCTCAGTGTAGCCCAGGTTTCCCTGGAACTCACTACGTAGACCAGGCTGGCTTTGAACTCACGTTGATTTTCGTGCCTCAGCCTCTGGAGTGCTGGGATTACAGGGGTGCAGCCCCATGCCCATTAAAAGCATGATTTCTGTTGAACGCGTTGTGCTATCACATGATCTTTACATTGAAAAATTGTAAGTTGAATGCTCATAAGTTGGGAATCATGTGCAGTCTGAAGAGCCTGTCCTGGAGTTCTGGGCTCTGGCAGGAGTCTTGGGATCCTGAGACTGTCAGTAAGCTGGGACAACATCAGCCCTGGACATCATCTTCAGCAGGACTTAGTTTTTCATGTCTTCTGATTGGGCAGCTCCAATTCTAAGCAGGGGGATCCGAGGGCTCTCACACAAGCTTTGGCCCCACTCCGCATGGTTGTCCGTGGCTGTGTGGGGCTGGGGTGCAGCTGACAGGGGGTATAGGAGGCAGGAAGAAAGAATTAAGAGGCCTCTGCAGGCACCTATTTTCCAGCCATCTATTTCTCAGCCAATTTGCTTCCCAGCCACCTGAGATATGAGTATCAATTTGAGCTTCTTCTGAGTCAAAGGCCTTGGTCTGTTGGTCAGTGATTCCCTGATAGATAATATCTTTGCAAAAGGGTATAACAACAACAACATAACCTTTAGACACCCACATGTCTGTCAGTTTGCTGTACTATGGGGGCTTTGTGTGTTGCTGTGATGCTGAAAGTTATGTTACCAGTATTACAGATACCAGCAGGTCACCTATGGTGAACAGGTTTCAGCTGAGCTTCCAGACTAAGACAGACTAGGGAGAAGGACCCGGCAACCCACTCCTGAAATAATTAGCCATCGAACACGCCAGGAATACTGCAATTGCAGAAACACTGCAATATAGTGCCAGAAAATGAGCCCCCACGTTGGACAGCACTCAAAACATGACTGGAGGAGTCTTTCCCTAAAATTAGAGTCTACCTTAATGATGGAAATGGAATAAAGCCCCTGGAACTTCCATTTGCTGATGTGGTGCAACTCAAAATGATGAGAAACTATTGTCAACATCCATTAAAAACTGGAACATGGAATGTATGTAGTTTTCATCTAGGAAATTTAGAAATTGTCCAAAGGGAAATGGAGCACATAAACACTGACATTCTAGGCATCAGTGAGCCAAAATGGACTGGCATTGGGCCATTTTGATTCAGTTAATCATATGGTCTACTATACTGGGAATGACAAAGAGAAATAGGGCTGCATCCATCATCAAAAAAGACATTTCAAGATCTGTCTTGACGCACAATGCTGTCAGTGATAGACAAGTATCCATACCCCTACAAGGAAGGCCAGTTAATATGACTATTATTCAAATTTATGCACCCACCATCAAAGCTACAAATGAAGAAAGGGCAGATTTTTACCAGCTCCTGAAATCTGTAATAGATTGAACATGTAATCAGGATGTACTGAAAATTACTGGTGACTGGAATGCAGACTTTGAAAACAAAGGAGAAGCTCAGTAATTGAAAAATATGGCCTTGGTGATGGAAATAATGCTGGAAATTGCATGACAATACATTTTTTTTCACCAGCATAAACGGTGACTATACACGTGGAAGTCATCAGATAGAACATCTAGGAACCAAATTAACTACATTTGTGGAAAGAGATGATGGAAAAGCTCAGTATCAAATGTCAGAACAAGACGAGGTGCTGATTGTGGATCAGATCGTTAACTGCGCATATGCAGGTTCAAACTGAAACTGAGGAAAATTAGAACAAGCATATGAGAACCAAGGTATGACCTTGAGTATATCCCACCTGAGTTCAGAGACCACCTCAAGAACAGGTTTGATGCATTAGATGCTAGTCATCCAAGACCAGACAAGTTGTGGCACGACATCAAAGGCATTACTCCTGAGAAAAGCAAAAGGCTATTAAAAAGACAGGAAAAAAAGAAAAGACCAAATTACACGTCAGAAGAGACTCTGAAACTTCCCCTTGAACATCAAACAGCCAAGGTAAAAGAAAGACATGTTAAGGAACTAAACAAAAGATTTCAAAGGGCAGCTTGAGAAAACAAAATCAAATATTATAATGACATGTGCCAAGAACTGGAGATAGAAAACCAAATGGGAAGAACATGCTCTATTTTTCTCAAGCTTAAGGAATTGAGGAAAAAATTCAAGCCTTGCGTGGCAATAGTGAGGTATTCTACAGGGAAAATATTAAAGGACACAGGAAACATCAAAAGAAGATGGAAGGAATACACAGAGTCATTATACCAAAGAGAATTGATGTATGACAAGCCACTCCAAGAGGCTGAATATCATTAGGAACCAAGGATACTGAAGGAGAAAGGGAAGCCGCTTTGAAGGAATTGGCTAAACACAAGGCTCCAGGAATTGATGGGATACCAATAGAGACATTTCAACAAACAGATGCAGCACTGAATTTGGAAAACAGCTATCTGGCTGACTGACTGGAAGACATCCATGTTGCTGTTGTTGTAGGTTCTGTCAAGTTGGTGTCCGATTCATATCGACCCTACATACAACAGGTTAAACACTATTGTCAGTGCTTCTCTGCTATTCAATGGCTGGTTGTTGTTTGGGAGTGGGTTGCTGGGTCCTTCTCCCAAGCCTACGGCACCTGGTGTTCCCAGGTGGTCTCCCATCAAAGGAGTAACTAGGCCTGACCCTGCTTAGCTTCCAAGATCTGTCGGGATCGGGATCGGAGGACACAATGCTACAGCTGCAGGCCTAAAGTGCCATTATTGGCATTTAAAACACAACTTATAAAGCAAGAGAGCAGCGTGCTCAAGAGTGAGAGGATCTGTCAGTCACCTGGGCCTTCCGTGCATTCACAGGCTGGTTGCAGCTCTGGAGCTGAGAGGCCCCTTGAGAGAGTCTCAATTAATGACTCAGCTTCACAGAGCCAGTGCTGCAGGGACTTAACGAGAGGACACAGCACCTTGGTGAGAACTGTGGAGGCGTGGGGAGGCTTCAGACCACAGGATGCTTCTCTGCCTGCAGAGGTCACCACACAGATCTCTGCTTGCACCTAGAATATCTGGCTGGGTGCGCAAGAGGGAGCTGAAAAGATGGGTGTCAGCACATAGCAGTCTGCATAACAAGCCCCTTGGTGACACTGGGTCTGGTTTGACGGCCAGGAACACAATGTAAAGTCTCTGTTGTTGTTATTAGGTGCCCTCCGGTCGGGTGTGACTCATAGCGGCCCTCACGGTTTTCAATGGCTGGTGGCTGTGGGATGGCTTCGGGAGTGGATTGCCACGTCCAGCAGCGAATACCTCTGCTTGTCCCCTCCCTTCTGCAAACTCCTCGCCCCCCAAGCCCACCCGTGGTGGAAGAAAACACAAACACACCCACCCAGGGAGCAGCCCCACTGGAAGTGAGGTCATGAGAAGCGGCACATTTTGGTTCCCAGAGTGCGCGACAAGCAGAAGACCGCGGGCCATTTCTGCAGAACTCAGGCGCAGGGGAACAAGTCACTACCTTTGCAGGTTGGACCCAGAGAAGGGCAGGGGATGCTAGGGACAGAAGGGTCGGCCTCTGGTCACAGATCCACATTAACCCACAGGCTGGCCCTGCACCGCGGCCACCACCCATGTTTTCTGGGTGCATACTTGTTCCGGCTGGGAGGAGCCCGGCAGAGCCGGAGACCTGAGGCAGGGTCTGCTGTGGCTGTGCCCCTCACAAGAGCACAGCGGCCACCTACAGCTTTCACTGTGGTTTATGTTACCTTTCAGGACATCCTTCTGGTTGGCTGCGGTGTCTCTACCAATTGCCCCAGCCACCATGGGAAGAGGAGTCTCACCGACTCTCTGCTAGCGAGACCCAGAGAAAGGGCTTTGCTTCCATGACTTAAAATCTTTTTTTTTTTTTTTTTTTTGCAATACTGGGGGTTGAACCCAGGGCCTTGCGCCTGCATGCTCTGCAAGTGCTGGACCACTGAGCTGCACCCCCAGCCCATTTTTTTACTTTTTGAGACAGGGTCTCGCTAAGTTATGCAGGCTGCCTCTGGTCTCGAACTTGCGATCCTCCTGCCTCCGCCTCCCGAGCCTCTGGGATTCCAGGCGTGCGCCACTGCGCCCGGCCATGACTTAAAATCTTGCTGCTCTGGAGAGACACAGAGGAAAATAACTGCAGGTTGTAGGGAAAGAGACTCAGTGGAGCAACGCAGTCACAACTGCTGTCTTGCCACTGTTCTCATCGTGAGCTCAGCTGGGTCCTGCGTGTGCAGGAAGAACCTCAATGTTCCAAACTGTAGACCTTGGAGATTTGTCTGAATCCCCCTATCCCTCCCAAGTCTACGCTTTTTCACTCTAAAGGTCTCAACTTAGAGCCAGGTGTGGTGGAGCCCCCCTGTGATCCCAGCACTCAGGAGGTGGGGGCAGGGGATTGTGAGTTTGAGGCCAGCCTGGGCTACAGAGTAAGGGGAGAGCGAGGGAGGGAAGGAGAGAGAGAGAGAGAGAGAGAGAGAGAGAGAGAGAGAGAGGAGAGGAGAGCTGGGTGCTGTGGTGCAAGCCTGAAATCCCAGAGATTCGGGAGGCAGAAGCAGGAGGATCACAGGTTTGAGGACAGAGGCAGCTTGGGTAACTTAGCAAGATCCTGTCTCAAGATAAAAAATAAAAAAGGTGCTGGAGGTGTAGAGCACATGCAGAAAGTATGTGTGAGGCCCAGGGTTCAGTCCCTCAGTACTGCGAAGAAGGAAGGAAGGAAAGAAGAAAGGAAGGAGGAAAGGAGGGAAGGATGGAGGGAGGGAGGGGAAGAAAGGAAGAGAAAAACTATCTCAAGTTAGAAAGGGCCTTAAAGACAAAACAGTGCAACCCTCAGATTTCGCAGGAGAAATGAAGACCTAGGATGAAGAGAGAGGTTCTGGTAGCTGCCAGTTGGGGCACGGGGCTGTGTGTATGTGGGGGGTGTGGGCACACGAGTGAGACAGAAGCTGGGGAGGCAGTGGGAGGCACACACAGAATCCCTCTCGTTTTGCAGATCACCCCAGAGATTTTCTTGACATTACAGGTGGAATGGAAGATAAATGGATTAGCCAGGTGAATAAACCTGTATTAAAAACTTTCTGAGAATCAATTTGAGAGAGAAGATCTGGGAAAATAAAATACAACCAGTGGTGTCAGGTAGCGTGGATAAATCGATGCTGCCAAGTCTGGTAAATAATTTCTGATCTACAGCTCCCATCGTCTCCACGTGGTGACAGTTGCCTCAGTAATTGGACCATGGGATGAGGCCAGGCCCGAAAGAAAGGCATTCCAAATGATGTTTCTTCAAGTGAAAATTAACTTATTTGCTGACCAACAAAAACCGAAGTAATTTCAGAATTTTAAGGCTGGCAAGACATTGTAAAACTGCTTACCCTTCCCAGCCCCTCCCTAAATTACACATGGAAATGAAAAAGATGGGCCCTCCATCCCCTCTCGTGGTATGCCAGGCACAAAGGCAACAGGGTGATCATTCAGCCAAGTGAGAGGGAGAGGGAAGGGCAGGCACCCAGGTGGCGCTTGGTAGAAACAGCTCCTACACAGGTCGCAGGAAGGAAATGAAGACAACACAGATAGGCAGAGGGGGTTTCTTTTCTGCTCTGGACTCCCCCCACAGGACAGCACGGAAGTGAGGGAGAAGCAGCTTTTGACACCTGGATAAATCAGCCTGGAACGAAGCAAGTTCATTGTTGAACTAAAATTAATACCGAATGAAGGCTTTGGTGTGCGCCTTAGTGGAATAGGGAGCAGGGTGTGGAAGGATGGCTCTCTGGTGAAGGTGGCCCAGGCACCTGGGGATTTGAAGGACTCGGCAGACGACGGGGGAAGAGTTGCCTCCTTCAAGTAGAGTCGACCTTAATGAAGGGAATGGAGTAAAGCCCCGGGACCTCCTTTTACTGATGTGGCATAACTCAAAATGAGAAGAAACACAGTGGCTGCAACAATGGGCTCAAACATAAAAGGACCTTGTGCATGGCACAGTGTTGGGAGTGTTTCATTCTCTGGTACACAGGGTGGCTATGAGTCAGATCCTACTTGACGGCACCTGACACACAGAAGGTCCACACAGGGCTGGGGTGGCTCAGTGGTAGAGCACATGGGAGGCCCTGGGTTTGAGCCCCAATATATAAGGAGAAGGACCTGGCAATCCACTCCCAAGGCAATGCGGAAACGGTCAGCCATTGAAAACCCTAAGAGGGTCGCTATGAGTCGGATACTGACTTGACGGCACCTAACAACAGCAACAACATAAGACAAATACAAAACAGGTCCACACATCAGCCAGATGATGTTTTCCTGGAGATGGGGGTCACACTTTGTTGCCTAGGCTGGCTTCTATCCCTGGGGCTTAAGCAATCCTCCTGCCTCAGCCTCCTTAGCAGTTGGGATGACAGGCACTGCCACAACTTGCAAGCATAGGGATTCTAACTCTCATGCGATCTCCAGCCCCAACAAAGTGCCTGCTACACACTGGGCTCGAAGCTCACACAGTTAACATTAGTCAGCTTTCATTGCTGGGCCAAAATCCCTGACATGAGCAACTTAGAAGGGAAGACTTATTTAGGTTCAGAGTTTCAGAGATTTCAGCCCATGGCTGCTTGGCTCTGTGTCTCTGGGCCCATGGTGACCCAGAGCTTCCTGGTAGAGACTGCGTGGGGGAGGCAGAGCTGCTCACCTCATGGTGGCCAAGAAGCAGAGAGGCAGAGAGGAAGAGCTCTGGATTCTACCCTTCAAAGCCACACCCCAGTGGCCCACTTCCTCCAATCAGCCATTCAGCTATGAATTTATCAATGGAGCAATACCATGATGAAGTTAACACCCTCATGACCCAATTACTTCTCAAAAGCCCATCCGCTAGCAACCAAGCCCTTCACACACGATCCTTCAGGGAACTTCCTTTCCTTTCCTCTCCTTTCCTCTCCCTTTCTCTTTCTTTCCTTCTTTTCTTTCTTTCTTTCTTTCTTTCTTTCTTTCTTTCTTTCTTTTTCTTTCTCTTTCCTTTCCACCTCCTTCCTTCCTTCCTTCTTTCCTTCCCTTTCCCTCCTTCCTTCCATTCTTTCTTCTCTCTCTCTCTTCTCTTCTCTTTCTCTCCTTCCTTCCGTCCTTCCTTCCTCCCTCCCTCCCTTCCTCCCTCCCTTCCTTCTATACCTGGGGGCTGAACCCAGGGCCCCACACTACCACTGCACTGCACCTCCAGCTCCTTTTTTATTTTATTTTTTAAATACTGAGTCAGGGTCTTACTAAGTTACGCAGGCTGCCTCTGGCCCTGAGTTCTCAATCTTGCTGCCTGTAGGGATGAGGCATAGAGAGGAAGGAGAGAGACATGACTCTGAGTCTGCTTGGCTTGAGGCTTATCTAGCCCACCTCGAGTCCTGAGGCCTGCCTGAGACTTGTTAGTGGCTCACTGCAGCACACCCGGCTTGAGCCCTCGAGGTGGAGGCAAAATGGCCCTTAAGGGCTCGCCATTTGCACACCAGGCTTGAGCCTGCAACCCCTAATGGCTTGCCATTGGCATACCCAGCTTGAGTTTATGAGGTTGAACACATGAGGTCGAGGCAAAGATGGCCCCTGCCCGATGCAGCTAGGGCATGTCCCTCCTCAAATTTCTTGACAGGCCATCAGCACCCAATATTATCTGATTGGTTTGTCCAATCACCTGATGTCACCTAATTGGCTAACCCAAACATCATCAAAACGTCATGGGTTCTGATTGGTTGACCCAAAAGGCTTATAAGTGCGGTGAACAGGATTAGAGTTGGAGTTTGGATGAACCTGAGTTCGGGAACAAAGCAGCTGTTACATCCATCTAGCTCCCAGAGTGGTGTGTCTCCCAGCTCAAGAATAGCAGGCTCTGTGGGAGAGGGGAGGTTTCAATTCAAGGCCATTAGAGCCTCACAACTGCCTCCTTCTCCAGAGCCCCTGGGATTACAGGCTTGCACCACTGTACCTGGTAACGGGGAGCATTTTTAAATTCAAATCATTACAATAGTCATGCACCACATAATGGCTTTCTGGTCAACAATGGCCAAGAGGGGTCCAATAAGATTATATCACCTGGTGGCATGGTAGCCATCTTTGTGTAAGTACAATATGACATTTGCTTCCCGATGACACTGCCTAAGGATACATGTGTTAGAACACATCCTTGTAGTTGCCATATTGCATAACTCAATTGTACAACCTCAAATACTTTTTGGATGAGTCATCCTATGAGGGTAAGAATTGCTCCTTCATTTCTGTTCTTAACTCTAGTTTCAGTGACTAAAACCCTCAAGGGAATAAATTTCTCTATTTCTTCCTGGCCAAAAGGGGCCAGAACAGTGTGGGGTACTGGAAGAGGCCAAGCAAAGAACGGGGCTCCAAGGGCAAACATTGCCCAGATAACAGCAGCTAAGTGAGCCCTGGGAATTGTGTCAAGAGCTCCAGGTAACAGCACCTGCAAGAATCGAAAAGCAAACTCCATTGCTCCCCATAATCCCAGCACTCAGGAGACTGAGGCAGAAAGACCATGAGATCAAGGCCAGTTTAAGCTACACAGTGAGACCTTGCTTCAAGACAAAACAAAACAAAACAAAACACCAAGACATATATGTGTGTGTGTGTGTGTGTGTGTGTATGTATGTGTATATATACATATATATGTACGTATATATGTATACATACACACACGCATATATATATATATGTATATATACATATACAGGTGTATTTGTCATTGAGTCAGTGTCATTGAGTTGGTGTCTGACTCACAACAACCTTATGTACAACAAGTGAAATGCTATTGTTAGTGCTTCTCTGCTATTCATAGGGTTTTCTTTGGCAGATTGATATTTGGGAGTGGGTTGCTGGGTCCTTCTCCCAAGCCTACAGCACCTAGTGTTCCCAGGTGGTCTCCCATCCAAGTATTAACCAGGCCCGACCCTGCTTAGCTTCCAAGATCTGACAGAATTGGACACCACAGTGGTACAGCTGCAGGCATACATACATATATATATGTGCATGTGTGTGTGTGTGTATACACACACACACATACATGAAATAAAACCCTCAGAAAGGCAAAAAACAATTTGTTGGAAAATATGTCAAAAACAGGCATGTTTAACTTGTGGGAGCTAAATAGTACCATGTTTGGTGATATCAAAAATGCAAATGCACATATCCTTTGACCTCATCCTTTTAGGAACTTATCCACCAGCTTTACACTCATGCAGTTACATAAGATTATTAATTACACCAAAAGATTGGAAACAACGTAAATATCCCTCGGTGAAGGGCTGGCTGGGAAAATTTCCTCACATTCAGAAATGTAGAAAAAGAAATGAGGCACTTTTTGACATAGTAACTGAAGGAATAAAGAGCTCCCAGGTCCTGAGATGATGGACATCACCAGATGACCAAATATGGAAAGGGAAACTAGATCCCAAACTTATTTCCCCCTCCATCCCTATCCTTCAGGGAAACTTTTCCCACTAATGTTAAGAAAAAGGCCCTGCCAGTCCTAGAAAACCCCAAGCCTCACTCAGCTCTGGGCAACAGCAGCCACCTCTCTCCCTCTTCCGATATTGTTGCTGGGATGGCTGCTTTTCCCATCCTCCCTCTTTTACTTTCCCTAAATTAACTTGTTCCTGTATAGGTCAGAGGATTCCATCATGTCCATGTGCTCTCGCCATGAGATTTTCCTATCACTAACATGAAACGATCTTCAAGACAAGTTAAATGAACAGATGTCAGATGGATATTGGCCGAAAGCAGAGAATACCAGAAAGATGTCTATCTATGTTTTATTGACTATGCAAAGGCATTTGACTGTGTGGCTCATAACAAATTATGGATAACACTGCAAAGAATGGGAATACCAGAGCACTTAGTTGTACTCGTGAGGAATCTGTACATGGACCAAGAGGCAGTCGTTTGAACAGAGCAAGGAAACACAGCCTGCTTTAAAGTTAAGGAAGGTCTGCACCAGGGCTGTATCCTTTCACTGTACCTCTTCAATCTCTATGCTGAGCAAATAATCCAAGAAACCGGACTTTATGAAGAACACAGCATCAGGATTGGAGGAAGACTTATCATCAACCTGCATTATGCAGGCAACACAACTTTGCTTGCTGAAACTCAAGAGGATTTGAAACATTTACTGATAAAGATCAAAGAACACAGCCTTCAGTATGGACTGCACCTCAACATCAAGAAAACAAAAATCCTTATAACTGGGTCAATAAGCAGCTTCATGATAAGTGGAGAAAAGATTGCGGTTGTTCAATATTTTGCTTTTCTTGGTTCTACAATCAACACTGATAGAAACAGCAGTCAAAAAATCAAAAGGCACATTGCATTGGGAAAAGCTGATGTAGAAGACCTCTTTCAAATGTTGAAAAGTAAAGATGTCACATTGATGATAAAGGTGCACTTGATTCATACCATGGTATTTTTGGTCATGTCATATGGTTATGAAAGCTGGGCATTGAATAAGGGATATAGGAGGAGAATTGATGCTTTTGAATTATGGTGCTGGAGACAAATATTGAAAATATCATGGATTGACAGAAGAACCAAGAGATCTGCCCTAGAGGGCTCCTTGGAAGCAAGGATGGCTATACTGTGTCTTATGTATTTTGGACATGTAGTCAAAAGGGACTAATCCCTGGAGAAGGACATTATGTTTAGGAGAGTGGTGGCTCAGGAAAAAAAGGGAAGACCCTCAACTTGATAGATTGACATAGTGGCTACAACAATGGGGTTAAGCTTTAAAAAGATTGTGTGCCTGGCACAGTGTCAGGGAGTGTTTCGTTTTGTCGTACATAGGGTCGCTGTGAGTTGGACCTGACTCGACAGCATCTAACAACAACAACAAAAACAGCAGCAGCAACAACAACATGAAGTGATCTTTAAAACAACTTAAATGAACAGTAGAGATATGCTACCATGTGTGTAAAAATGGGTAAAGGGAGAAATGGGTCCACACACACCCATACTTGTACAATGTGGGTACCATGTAAAACACACTGGTCAGTGAAGGGCCCCTACACAATGGTGGCCCACAAGATTGCAATGGAATTGAAAATTTCCTATTGCCTAGTGACATCAGAGCCATCGTAACACTGCAGCACAGTGCGTCACTGCGTTTGTGGTGTTGCTTGTGTGGACAAACCTACTGACCTGTCAGTCATATAAAATTATAGCACATATAATTACATCTAGGACATGACATTTGGAATGCTAGGAAACAATTATGTTTCTGGTTTATGTATGAACTACACTTTTGTCATTATTTTAGGGTTCACTCTTACATAAGAAATTGTTTACTGTAAAACACCTAACGCTAACATGTTATAACAACAGCCTCATCTTGCTCTTGCTAACTGCATCTCTTTATTTTCTCTTTTTGTGGTACTTGGGGGTTGAACCAAGTCCACACACATGCTTTGCAAGAGCTCTACTGCTGAGCTGCACCTCCAGCCCATTTTTTACTTTTGTCTTGAGATAGGATCTTGCTAAGTTACACAGGCTGCGTCTGGGCTCAACCCTGCCATCCTCCTGCCTCTTCCTCCTGAATCACTAGGATTAAGGTGGACGCCGCCATGCTGGTGCTCAGCGCTTCTCTTGACTGCATCAAGAAGCCACAGCAAGTGACTGACCTGGATCCTCCAGGTTTGTGTACCTGCTCTTTGTGATTTCCGCATGAAGACAAAATCACTTGTTATGGCTGGGATCTAAATGTACCCCGAAGGTCATGCATTTGAATTTTGGGTCCCCAGCTGGTGGTGGTTTGTGGAGGCTATGGGAACTTTGAGGGGTGGGATTCTAGCTTTGTGGAAGCAGCTCCTGTGGGGCAGGCCATTGGAGGCTTTTACCCCGGACCCATGGGTCTGGTTAGTCTATGTTCCCAATCCACTAAGTGGTGAGGTTGCCTACCACTGGCACTCCTGCTGCCATACCCGGCCCTGCCATGCCTGCCCTGCCTCTATGGACAGAAATCCTCTAACCATGAGCTCCCAATAAATCTCTCCTTCACTCCCCATAAGTTTATTTTTGTCAGTTTCTCTTTCACAGCAATGCACCATCTGACTAATGCATCACCTAACGATGCATTTCTCCAAACAGGTCCCCCTTACTAGGCAACATGTGACTGTATATGCTAAGAATAACTCCAGAGAAATATATGAGACACGGGGGCCTGGGTGACTGGGTAAGGGGTCAGGTGGCTAAGGGACAAAGGTAAGAAAAAGATTGTTTACTGTGCCTTTTGAACTTAAACCATACGATGTCTGTATTTCCTACACAAAATAAATCCATTCAAACAATTTTAAGCTATATATTTGATTCCAGAACAATCAAGGGACAGAAAACTCTGTATTTTACTTCAGCCATATAAGCAAGTCAGCAAAACTTTAAAAAAAAAAAAAAAACCCCAACTTTCCTGCCTACTAAAGATCAATTCAGGGCTGGGATTTAGCTCAGTTGGTAGAGCGCTGCTCTGCGCTCTCTGAGGTCCTGAGTTTAATTCCCAGCATCGCAAAAATGAGAGAAGGACGTGGCAATCCACTCCTGAGGCAATCCCAAAACAATCAGCCATTGAAACCCCTATAAGGGTCATTATTAGTTGGAACTGACTTGACAGCACCTAACAACAACAACAAAGATCAATTCAATGGAGAACACCTTCCAACCCAGGTGACAACTGGCCTGCTTCTTCTCCCTTTCTTGCTGATGTCCTCACATGTCCCTGGTCTCTACATGTGCAAAGGCCCTGTGCTGGGTGGTGGACCCAGGGCTCAGCCTGGGACCCCTTTTCTGTCTCCATGCACAGGCTTGGTGTCCTCAGACTGAAGGCGCACCAGTGGCTCCAGTTGTATCCAGCTGAATCCTCCCCACAGAACTCCTATCTCCCCTAGCCAAGCGGTCACTCAGTATCTTTCTCTGGATGTGGTCATCTCAAAGCCAGCAGGTCCCTCTGCCTCTGTGCACTGGCTCCCTGTTTCCTAAATGGCCGTGCTGCTCCCTAACCTTGGAGGCATCCTCCTCTCCTTTCACACCCCACATTGCATTTGTCACCAAGTCTGGGTCACCCCACCTTCAGCTGTGCTCAGATCGGATCACATCTTGCATTCGCTCAGACTCCCAGTGCTTCCCACCTCGGAGTAAAACCCAAAGTCCTTGAGATGCCCCACAGCCACCCGGCAGCTCTTGGGTTGTGGTTCATAGATTCAGCTCAGCACCATGGCTGTATGTGTGTGTACAATTCAGGCCCCTGTAACACCAGGGATTAACACCAGTGATCAGCAGAAAGCAGGAGGAGTGGGAGCTCAAATACTCCCTCCTTTTGCCTTGCAGTGTGACCTGCAACCCAGGAACCTGTGACAGCGGCCACAGCCGTGGGTCTGGGGAGGTCCAGCTTAGAAGTGACAAAGCAGGTGGGGGTGGGGAACATAGGCATCCACTAGATCTACTTAAAAGAACTGGCAGGTTTTGTTTTGCTTTGTTTTGTTTTGAGACCAGGTCTCATTGTGTTGCCCAGGCTGTGGTGCCTCGACTACACGTCGATCCTCCTGCCTCAGCCTCCTGAGTGCTGGGATTATAACTGTGGCCACCCGTGCTTGGCTACACCAGCACTTCTAAAAGGGTAAGGCAAGCACTTTGGAGGACCAGGGCTTGGCCACAAACCTTAGCACACTCCAGATGGAGGTGATGGTGTGAGTTCTCCTTGAGCTTGCTCTGACCCTGGCTTCCTTGAACGTTGGACCTTCTTTGAGGGCAAAAAAAGCTTAGGTCTCTAGGGGCGACCTGGTGGCAAAATCATGTTTCCAAAGCTGCTAGCAGCAGTTGCCTCTTGCTCCCAGGTTTGGCATGCTCTCCCGCCCCCTGGCCAGTCCCTTCCTTTTTGCCCCTCTTTGGGCTGGACCAGCTGCTTCCAAAGCCATGGTCCCCTCAGCCTCCTGCAGTCTCGGCCTCTTCACTTGTCACTAGCAGGATAAGCTCATTCCAGACGGTTGTCTTTACAGACTTTTAATGAGCTAATATTACCGGAGGTACTGACCACACGTGCTTACTGATTGTCCTTGGGAGGCCGCTCAGGGTGGGGAATTTGTTCCCCCCCCCCGGCTGTCCTGCTGGATGTCGGTGGAGAAGTTCTCAGGTTCATTGCTGTTCACATGACCGTGGTGAGCCATTCTCAGTGATGCTCCCGACTTCCGGATGCCTGTTCGTGCTCCAGGAAGAACATCCATTCCTTTGTGGGGTCACCAAAGCACGCAAGAAGCAACTGTAAAGGGAGCTGTGGCTTCACCCCGGCTACGCCCAGCCAGATCCCTGCCCCCGGGGAGGGTCACACCGCAGCCAGCGGGGTGCAACATGAAGTCATCCCGAGGCTTCCGGCTCCTGCGGTGTGGGTCCCCACCCGCCTCACCGGACTCCTTCCAATCTCCCACTCTTGTGTGCTGCTGAGCGGGCTCTGAGCAAAGCCCCAGGCCCCGGGGCCACCCGCAATGCCTCTCCCTCTGTGTGCACGCCTGAGTGTCCGGCTGCCATCAAGGCGATTGTGAAGTACTGAGGCTGTGTGCCTTCCTCTCCACAAAAAATAGAATCACCAGGAGCCCCTTTGATTTTTAGGAACATGGGGCCTCCTTGCTGCCCCTTCCCATCAGGCTGGCCCTTTGAACGCGCTCACTCCATAATTTAGGGGTTGAATCTCGATTTAAATGGCAGTTAAAAATTGTATGTGGCAGTTCACAATGAAATTTAGCTTGACAGCTTGGACATAAAACTAAAAATAAATGACTTCACATCCAAATAATAAGTAATAACAATGTTAGCCTGCATAAGAATAGCAGGGCTGGATTCAAATACAATATTAATTTTAGGGATATGAGTGACTGGGGAGAGACAGAGGCAAAGAAACAAATCCTTCATAGAGCAATCGGCTCCTCTTATCCCCCAGGCAACTGGCTGCCTTTCACCTCCACGGCTCGGCAATTATGCGGTGTAATAGAGGCAGCGCAAATAAGCAGAAAGATTTTATTAAACCAAATGAGCAAATCATCTGCGTATTATTGCGATTTGATTGACGCTGACAAGTGTCTAGCAGATGCGGATGTGAATATGATAAAGAAGCTTGCAGCAAAGCTCTTGATAATGTTACTCTTGATAAAGTTGCCTGGCCACCCTCTCTAAGTAAATAAAGGGGAGAGGAATGGGACGCATATTAATTCACCCGGTTTGCAGCCCAGCAGAGGACAAGAGGAGGAAAAAAAAAATAGTTGCAATGGGTTCGGCGTGTGGCATTTTATATGAATACCAAAATTGCATCCGTGATTCACACAGACTTTAAGATAATATATTAATATTAAAACTAAAGGTCATTCCGCATAACAGTTAAGCTGCCTTTATATTTCAACCTTTATACCAATAACAGACTCTGGAAAGTAAGTGAGAAATATTTGAATACTCTAAAAAAAAAAAATTTTTTTTTTTATTTGGGAGGATTGCCCGCTAACATCAGCTCAGGTGGCCCTCACCCACCTGCCCTCTCAGGGGACAATTAAAGGCTACCTCGAGGACGGCTGCGCCTCCGACAGCTGGGGCGCTGAGCGAGGAGAGGTGGTTAATTGCCACAGGCCTTCGGGCCCTCGCACACCGCTGTGTTTCACTAATGATTCCCTTATGAGCTGGCAGGGCGCGCGGCACCCTCGCTGCGGCTCGGGCGGCGTCAGCACAAAACTTTACCCGGCTGCCGGGGCGCTCGGAGCAAACGGCCCAGCGTGGGGAAGGCTCTGTCTAGGGTGATTTAGGGGGAGAGCAGCCTGGAGGCAGGGGGCTGGCCACGGTGACCTGGGGAGCTCCCTCCGGGGGTGGTTTGCTCTGATTCTGTCAATTGGCCAGCTCAAACAAGAGTGTCCTGGCTGGGTGGGTGGGGCCTGGAAATATTCCTGGGGTGAGGGGAAGCTCAGACAAGAAACCAGGACAGGTGAGGTCAGCTGGTCCCTATGAGGTACGGTCAGGGATAGACGGATATTTCCATAGTTAATTAAACCAGCATCCCAAGAAAGGAGTTTTTAATGATGGAAAGTTTGTCTGGCCCTCGGTCACATGAACAGGTCACAAAGTCTGGGCTGCTAGGACAGGGTGGCTGGAGAGCCTAGTGGGCTATGGTCAGCTGGCACAGGCCTCCCAGAGCCCCCGTGCGCCTCAGAGTTAAGGTCATTCTGCTTGAAGTTGGCCACAGTGGGAAAATTTACACTATGAAAATTGGCCAACACTATAAACTAGAGTCGTTTCCCCCACTTCTTTGCCCCCAGATAGTTTCCAAGCATCTGACAGCATCCACTGGGTGCTACGTGACGGGAGATTGCACCCTGCCCAGGTTGCTAGGCTGCTCTGATACCAGCAGCACCTCTTAAGGGCATAGAAACATGGCTTATTTGAATTAGCACCGCGCCTGACTTCATGAACCTCACTATTATAGAAAATAAGAAGGGGGAAAAGGCTAGATTGTGTCCAACCTACTGCCCTACTTCTAACAACATCTCGGTAATTTTCAGTACTGGGGGTTGAACCCAGGGCCTCACATCTGCATGCTTTGCAAGTGCTGGACCACTGAGCTGCGCCCCCAGGCCTTTTTTTTTTTGACTTTTTGAGACAGGGTGTCGCAAAGTTACGCAGACTGCCTCTGGTCTCGAATTTGCAATCCTCTTGCCTCCGCCTCCTGAACTGCCGGGATTACAGGTGTGCGCCACCACGCCTGGCTTCATCTCAGTAATTTTCTACCCCTTTGGGGAAAAGAATGTGGGCTCTGATTTCTCTGCTTCCACCTGCCCAGCCACCTCCTCCCTGCAGCAGCACTTGAGCCAATGTGGGGGATGTGCTGACCTGTCTTGAATGCCCGGATTCCCAATCGTATCCCTTTACTCTGGCCTTGCTCACCTTGGTGGCCTTCCAAACCAGTAGCCTCATGGCCTGGTCTCCCACAATCCTGGTCATGTTCCCCGCCTGTCTCAGTCTTACCTTGGTCAGGCAGACATGTCACACTGCCCCTTATGCCCCCCTTCTGGCCCAGCTGGGTCCCCCTCATCTTCTGCAGCGGGGTCTCCATGCCCCTGCAGGGGAAGCTCATCCCCACCTCCTGGCAATGGGAGTCAGTGGGGAGTGCTTGGCTCCTCCAACCCACCTTTACTTGGGGACCCAGGTGGGCCAGGCCAGGCAGATGAAGCAGGAGGGGCTTCCCATCAGGGCCTGGAGGGGAGCTGGGCCAGAAGCACTTCTTCCTTTGGCCCCATTCCTTTCTGTCACATCTTTCCCTCCCAGACCAAGGTATGGAGCACAGAGGCCAAGACACATGGCCAATTGCCTCCCATCTGCCCTCCCCTCCCACACTTGCCAAGACCACGTCCCCTACCCCAGTAGTTTTCAAACTGTGAGTTGTGAACCATTCCTGGGGCAGACAGTAAGGTCAAAGAGTCACATCAGCACTAATAAAAAAATAAAACAGAATTTTAAAGAAGAGATACATATGCTGGGCGCCGTAGTGCAGCCTGTAATTGCAGGGACTCAGGAGGCAGAGGCAGGAGGACTGCATGCTTGAGACCAGAGGCAGCATGTATAACTTAGCGAGACTTTGCTTCAAGATTGAAAAATAAAAAATGGCTGGGGATGCAGCTCAGTGGTAGAGCACTTGCAAAGTATGTATGAGGCACTGAGTTCAGTTTAGCATATTAAAAAAAAGAGAGAGAGAAAAGAGAGAGACAGAGAGACAGAGAGCACACATGATGAATGAAGAATTGTTTGCTAAAATTTGTGCGTGTGTATGTGTGCATGTGTGTATGTGTTTATGTGTGTGTTGGCGTGTGTGTACACATGTGAATGTCTCACTGTGGATCATGGAAAGACACAGTTGAAAGCCGTTCTTTTGTACCATAGTCTACCACAGAGCAATATCCCCGTGTCCAAAGGGACATTGGGGTATCTTCTACACCTCGGGAGACCTCTAAGCACTGGCCCTTCCAAGTTTGATCTGCTGAAGAAAAAAAATTTTTTTAATTTCAAAAAAAAAAGAAAAAGACCTGAGAATCTTCAAAACAAGCCTCGCTTGCCTTGAAAAATCCAGTTCTGGGTGTCACCAGCTGAGCATGATTCGTCCTGGGGCATCCTGTCTATAAACAAGCTGAGGAAGCTGGATTCCTCAAGCCAGCTGGGGAGAGGACCACATTCTGGAAGGCCAGATAAAAAGGGTGGTTCATATCGTCTCAAATGACTTTGTTCCACACGGAGGCTGTTTTGGTGATGTCTCTTCCCCACACTGGCCCCCTGGGTTTCCCCAGCCCCACTTGAGCAACAGGCACCAAACCACACACCCCCCCCCCCAGAGTGATGGAGCCACACAGCTTGGCTGCTGAGGTCTACAGGAGCCACGTGTACCTTTACTGAGCAAATCCGCAAGCCTGCAAAAAGCCAAATCCAGCACTAGGTTAGAGCTGTCATCGTGACTATTTTTACCCTACCTCATCCCCTCAGACTGTGAACTTCAGGAGGCCACAGAATCCACCTACTTCCACCTGGGGCATCACCTAGAAGCAGGGCACCTAATGGTAAAGTTGTACAGAATCAGTGAGGATGGACTTGGGCAGGACAGGTGCCAAACTTCCTGGCTTTCTTTAGAGACTCTCTGTAATGGTTCCAGATTGTTAAATTTGGGACCCCAGCCATGTTGTTGTTGTTAGGTACCTTCCAGTCAGGTCTGACTCACAGCAACCCTATGTACAACAGAATGAAATACTCCCTGACACTGTGCTGTGCCTGGCACCATGTCAGTGCTTCTCTGCAATTCATAGGGTTTTCAATGACTGACTGTTTCTGGAGTGGGCTGCCAGTCCTTCTCCCAAGCCTACGGCACCTGGTGTTCCCATGTGGTTTCCCATCCAAGGACTCACCAGGCCAACCCTGCTTAGCTTCTGAGATCTGAGAGGATCAGATGCCAGGGTAGTATGGCTATAGACCCAACCATGTTACATTGCTATAAATCCAAAATACCTTTTGTGCCTTCTTTTTATGAATTTGCTAACAGGCAAAAACAAGCAGAGAGACAAGTTAATTGATTTCTAGTTTGTCTGTTAATTTTTAAAATATAAAACCTTACCACTTTTGTTATTGTTCCAGAAGAGTATTTTAGGGACCCATCGCTTAAAATGTATGTGCAGCTCACAGTATGAAACAGCAGAGCATTCCGTATTCCTTCTCTCGTCTTTCCACATATCTGGTTACTGCTAGTAAAAGTGAGATACACATATGTCAATATATTTTATGTCCATCTACTCAAGAACATAAATGATGACAGTGTTATTCCCTATTTAATTTTGAACACTGGTCTGAGGAATACTGGTCTGAGGCTACAGAATCCACCTACTTCCACCTGGGGCATGCCCTAGAAGCAGGGCACGTGATAGGCACCTGATAATGTCATGCAGAATCAGTGAGGATGCACTTGGGCGGGACTGAGGGAAAAATAAATAAGGCTACATATTGTATGGAATAATAGGTCTCTAAATTCTATGACACTTCAAGGGATAAAATCAGTCCCATTTATTTTAAGTGTTAACTGCCATTTCTCTGTGTTCTTGTGTTGACAGATTAGGAAACCACAATTGTAGGATCATCAATGTCTATAAGATACATGGATGCTAATCCTCACTTTATAGCCTGCTATAACCAAATCTTTACTGTGAATCAACAGAGGCCCTTTCCAACATTTTTCCATTGCTCACACTCACTGCAAGTTCAACCTAGCACTCACGACACATAAAAGGTGAGCCTGTTCTTCCGTAGTCTTACTCATTGCATTATCCATTTCATCAGAAAAATATCTATTGAGTATTTTAGCTGCTAAGATTTTGGCAAGACAGACAAGACTTCTTCCCTTCTGGAATTTATATTATAGGGTTGTTGTTGTTGTTGTTAGGTGCTGTCGAGTTGTGTCCGACTCATAGCGACCCTCACAGGGTTTTCAATGGCTGACTGTTTCAGGATTGCCTCGGGAGTGGATTGCCACATCCTTCTCCCAGTTTTGCTGTGCTGGGAATTGAACTTGGGACCTCAGAGACTGCAGAGTGGGGCTCTACCAACTGAGCTAAATCCCAGCCCCGTTATTGCAGGGTAGGAGACACAAAAATGTAAACAAACAAAACATGACAGGTTGTGAGTTGAGCGTGGTGGCACACACCTATAATCTCAGCACTTGGGAAGCTGAGCCAGCAGGATCACCACAAGTTCAAGGCCAGCCTGGGCTTCACAGTGAGACCTTGTCTCAAAAACCAAAAGCAAACAAAACATGACAGATTATGATAGGTGCTATGCAGGAAACACACAGGGCGGCAGGAGAGGGTGGAGCTAGTGGGGAGGTGGCTTCAGGTGCAGATGTCTGGAAAGCCCTCAGAGGCGGCATTGACAGCACTAAGCCCAGCTAGAAGAAGGGCTGGGCGAAGGATTAGGGGACACAGGGAGGGCCTTGAGGAGGAGCTACTCAGCCTGTGTCCAGAGGCCAGTGGCGCGCAGGGAGGGGCCATGAAGAGATGTGAGTAGTGAGCATAGGAACAGCTCAGAGAGGCCTTGAGAATCACAGGGAGAAAAATCAGCATTATGGTAAAAGAAATGTGGAATTAAACATTACTCTATGTAAAGCCTTTTTTTTTTTTTTTTTTTTTTTTTTTCACAATTGCCAGAAGATAGAGAAAAACTCACCCAAGGGCTCCAGAGCTGGTGAACAGGTAAAACCAACTGTGCTACATCCATTTAAAGGCAGCTCACTCAGCAGTGGGAAGAAATTGCTAATCTGTACAACAATGTAGGTAAATTTCAAATGCTTTGTGTCAAGTGACAGAAGCCAGGCTTTGGGGCGGAGCTCAGTGGCACAGTGCTTACCTATCATGAGCCTCTAGGTTCCATTCCCAGAACTGCAACACACACACATACACACAGACAGCACACAAACACACACACTCCAGAGTACTCTTAGTTACTTGTTGCAAAACAAAATTAAGCCCAAACCCAGAAGGGGCGGGGAAGTAAAACCCTCCCCTGCCTCTGGAAGGAACGCTTGATGACCAGTGGCCTGACAGCCACTTGGACAAGTTACAACTATGCCGCTATCTTACTTTTAGAGGGAAAGTTAGTTCTGTGATTCTTCACAAATGAGCCTCGTCCTTGGGGCTTCAGGCAGTCACAGAGTCAGAGCCAAGGGATTGCAGCACTCATTATTCACATTACTGGAAGCAAAATGTACAATCTTTTTGAGTCAGCTGGGAAGAGAGAAATGCTCTCTGACACATACCGTGTGGTAGGCAATGGGACAGACTGCCTGGCAGAGGAGCCACAGAGCCCAGGGCGGGGTCCCCTACTAAAGCCCATGTGACCCCAGGCTGTCCACATTTCAGAGCCTCAGTTCCCCTCACCTGCAGAAAGTATGGCTAGGACCCAGTCTGTAAGCTCCCTTCCATCTATCAATTCTTAGCCGTCATCCTGTGATTTAATGGTACGCTGCTGCTTTTGTGGCAAGCTGGGGCTTCCCTCGGCCCCTAAAGCCCAACACATGTCCTTCCCAGGGTCATTTGGATACCACCTGCATGATTCCTGCCACATCTGCTGGCCACCTGCTCTACTGTTGATTTAATCTTTTTCTTCAAATAAATTCACTTTTTAAAATGTCAGTTCAAATGTGTATATTTTAAAAGTAAACTTTATGTCCAAACAATAATTGTAAAAAAAAAAAAAAAAAATCAACGAGACTAGCCAATTTGAAGACAGCTAAAATAAATACAGTGAGGGTGAGGCAACATTGACAGTTTCTGGTTCAACGCTGTCACAGATAGAGATGAGTTAGCTCTGTCTGCATTTTTTTTAAGGAGGTATGATGGAAGGGAGGCATTAAAGACCCATTACCACCACACTGAGACTTTCTCCTTGCTTTATCTGAAGGCTTCACATAACTGAAAAGGGAACACCTTTGTCCATTGGTAACTCAGCGGTATTTAATGCCCTTTATGCTGCCTTGATCTGATGATATGCCTTCCACACTTGGAGAAACACTGACCTTGGCCTGCATTTTATTTATTTGTTTAGGAGCTCATTCCTTTGTTTCCTTTGACTGAGCTCCCAGAGATCCAGTGAGTTCTGGTTTGTTCACATCTGCGTCCCTACCAGCTGGCCATTCTTACCTCCTCACAGAGGACTTGGCAGCATCTGCCACAGACCAAGGGAGGCACAAGATTAAGATGAGGATGGCCACCACTGCCAGCCAGGGCTGGCGTTTGGTTCCTGGTTGCCATTGTCTAGAGGGAGGATAGGATTTGGGGGTGGGGATGTGGCTACAGTATGTGGGGTTTCCTTTTGAGGTGATGAGCGTGTTCTAAAGTTGATTGTAGTGATGGCTGAAAAACTCTAGATATATTGAAAACCCCCCTGAATAGTACATTTCAATGGATGAATTGTATGGGATGTGGATTACATCACTAAAGCTGTTGCAAAACAAGACAAAAATGCCTTGTAAACCACAGTGTCTGAGTCTGAGGTTTGCACAGTGTAGTGGTTGCCGCTGTGGCTGCACAGAAGAACTACCTGGACCACTCACATCAGACGCGCTGGGCGCTGCTGGCCTCCATAGTTTAAAAGCTCTCCAGGTGGTTCTTACAGAGAGCACTGGATCAGAAAATGCCCGAGGAAAAAGGAAAATTCGGCTAGGCATGTTGGTACACCCCTGTAATCCTGGCACTTGGGAGGCTGAGCCAGGAGGATCACAAGTGTGAGGCCAGCCTGGACTAGTGAAACACTATCTAAAATAAACCCCAAAAAACAAAAACAAAACATAAAATTGGCCCAGAGGAATGCCTTTACTCCTTATCAGATTAATCCCCTTTACATTCAATAACTCCTTGTCTCTAGAAATGTACACCTCTTCTCCACTTTGTGACCTTTGAAAGTAAGTCAGCTATATGAAAAGCTCCATGCTCAACCTCACTGAGGAAATGCAAATCAATGAGCTACTTCTCCCCACCCAACAGAATGGACCCACCCAATAGAAACATAAGTGTTGGAAGAATGTGGAGAAGATGGAACCTTTGTGCATTGCTGGTGGAAATACCAAAGGAAGCAGCCACAGTGGAAAAACAGAATGGTAGCCCCTCACATAGAATTGCCACATGACTCTGCGATTCCACACCTCGGTGTATACCCAAAAGATCTGAAAACAGGTACTCAAGGAAGTATATGTTATCCACAATAGCCAAGGAGTGGAAAGTATGCAAATGTCCACCAACAAATGAATGGATTAATAAAGCCTGGGATATACATACAATTATTCAGCCATAAAAAGAAATATAATTCTGATACATACTCCAAAATGGG
>VMDO01026878.1:0-26057 GCA_007922755.1 Pedetes capensis
TCATGAGAAATCTGTACATGAACCAGGAGGCAGTTGTTCAAATAGAACAAGGAAACACTGAGTGGTTTAAAGTTGAGAAAGGTGTGCGTCAGGGCTGTATACTTTCACCCTATCTCTTCAATTTATATGCTGAGCAAATAATCCGAGAAGCTGGACTTTATGAGGAAGAACGTGGCATCAAGATTGGAGGAAGACTCATAAACAACCTGCGTTATGCAGATGACACCACTTTGCTTGCTGAAAAAGAAGAGGATTTAAAACATTTACTGATGAAGATCAAAGATCATAGCCTTCAATATGGGTTACAACTAAACATCAACAAAACAAAAATCCTTACGACTGGGTCAACACGCAACTTCACATTAAATGCAGAAAAGATTGAGGTTGTCCAAGATTTTACTTTGCTTGGCTCTATAATCAACACCCGTGGAAGCAGCAGTCAAGAAATCCAAAGACGCATTGCTCTAGGAAAAGCTGTGGCAAAAGACCTCTTTAGAGCATTGAAAAGCAAAGATGTCACATTGAAGACAAAGGTGCGTCTGACTCATGCCATGGTATTTTCAGTGGCATCATATGGTTGTGAAAGCTGGACATTGAACAAGAGAGACAGAAAAAGAATTGATGCTTTTGAATTGTGGTGCTGGAGCCACAATGGCTTAGGCAACAGAAATTTATGTTTCTCATAGTTTTGAGGCTTGAAGTCCAAGATCAAGGGGCTGGCAAAATTGATGTCTCATTTGACCTCCCTTTCTGACTTGCAGTTGGCCTCCTTCTTGCTGGGTCCTCATATGGGCCTTTCTTCTATGCATCTGTGCATGCATGTATGTTGGGGGGCACTGTTTGGAGAAATTTTTGGTATCTCTTTCAATAGGGATGCCAGGCCTATTTGACTAGCTTCTAGCCTTATGACCTCATTTAACCTTATTTATCCTCTTGGAGGCTGTGTCTCTAAATGTAGTTGCATCAGGGGTTAGGACTTCACCATAAGACATTTAGAGGGACACAAATTCCCTCAGGAAGATGACTCTGAGCTCTACAGTAGAATTTCAGGATGGGTACACACTTTGATTTCAGCCCAGTGAGACTCTGAGCTGATAATCCAGCTTTGCTTTGCTTGGACTACTGGCCTCCAGAAATGGGAGGGAATAAATGTGTGTTGTTTCAAGCCACTAACTTTGTCCTAATTTGTTATGAAGTAATGTTATTGTTGTTGTTAGATCCTGTCGAGTCAAAAGAAAATCAAGATATGGGCACCTAGAAATTGTACACTAGTCTCATTATACTCCTGAAGAAAATTATACCCAAAGAAGCACAAAGATTTGTTGAAATGTAGCCTACCTGTCAGCGCTGGAGGGAGCCAAGGGTTCCCACAGCATTGCTCTCAGTCAGACCTCTTCCCACTCTAGTTTTTAGTTCTTAGCCTCCTGCTGATGTAGCCAACTAGGTTTTATTCTAAAAACTACAGCCTCTTTGCCTGAAAATCTCCTTTGTTCTGTTTCTAGAACTTCGCACAGGTCCGTAGGAAAGTAGGATCCCTGTTCTGCTTATAAAAGTCTCTGAGACTAAGCAATCCTCACCACCATCTCACTCCAGCTTCCAGAAAGTTCTTCCTTCAGGTTCACTTATATACAGAGTTTACATAATTGTGACCCATAGACCATTTCTATATGAGTCACTTAGGGTGCTTGTTAAAAATGCTAATTCCTGGCCCCCCCTGGGAGACTGACTCAGTAGGGTGCCTGTTAAATGTCTGTTAAAGTTACAGAAATGCGGCTGCAGACTTCACGCTGCAGCATGTGCCCTTTCCTACTTGTTGGTTCCTCCAAGGAGGTCGAGAACATCTGTTCATCATTCTATGCATAATAGACCATAGCATAATTTTGATTACCTCATTCCCACAAGACTGCAGTGAGATAGTTTATCTTATCATCATTGGAGAGTGTCCAACATTAGGAACCTTAGATTCTTACCTCAGCCCTTTGCCTGGTTTCCCCAGGCTGCTACCCTGTGTTCTGCATGCTGCAACCAAACCCATTATTACCAAAGAAGAAAGGTTAGGACACCTATATGACCTTAATGATTAACCATCTGGGGTTAATATAGACAGATCCTAATAGTTTGTTTTTCTTGTGCTGTTAATACCAAGAGATTTGTGTTTCACATCAGGCTCAAGGATAGGACTTCATCTCTTCCTTAGATACTGAAGGAATAAACCCTACATATTTTGTTAGAAATAAAGGTTACCACCATTTATCCTGCCCACACTAAAGAATCAAGCTTGAATGATGAATGCCTTGGCTTGCCTTCCTTCATTTGGTTCCTTAGTCATCTAGATGTGATTGCTGTATGAATTTATATTTCCCTTTGTCAAGGTGCTTGTTGTCTTTTTGGGCACATGATCATTCAAAGTTCATTGGCTAGTTGTACTCATATCATGTAACAAAGTGACAAATCTCAGGGATCTGAGCATCATAGTATGCTTGGGCACCAGGGGTGACCTCCCTTTGAGCAGGATACTCTACTATGGACTGTTCTTTTTGTAAAAGATGTACATTTTTAAAATGTTGTTTACCAAATAGCTTTTAATACTAACAGGTAGAGGAGGAGATAATCTGGGGAAAATTTTAAAAAATCTGGTCTGGAAGCCAGCATTATGGGCTATAGCATAGTTACTTCATTTCAGTGTATTACTACATTTAAAGGTAACTATTCTGGAATGGCCCATTAAACCCTTGACATAGTTATTTCAGACTCTGCCTGCTCACATGGTTGGCCTTTAGAGTGGAAGTTTTAAAGAATTAGGTGGATTCAAGTGTTGGCAAATTCTATCAGTGATGCTTTCCAATTCCAGGAAATAAAAAGTATACTCCAAGATCTTGGTTGCTCAGTGGTGCAAACTCACAACAGCCTGAACCTCAGCCAACTCATATCTTTTGTGCTTCAGGCAATGAAGAGCTTTCTCTCATCAGAAGGAACTGGCCAGTTTGGCAGAGGCCTAGTCATTGAGTATAACCATGGAGAAAGGGCAGGCCTACTCCTGATGATCTACTGTCGTTAGACCGATGTTCCTCCATGTACCACTTCTGAAGAGAAATCAGCAATCTGATTTCATGGTGAGTTGTGTTATTTTAACTATTTTCCACTAATCCAATTTTCAAGAAATGCTGTATATCAATCAAGGTTCATCTGTGGACAGGCTTTGGATTTTCAGACCACCCGTGTCCAATCTGAATACACTAGTTCTTCATAAGGATGAAGTGTATATCCAGAGAAAGACTATGTGATAGGTAGGAAAAACAAACTGCTTTTCCTACTGTCACAGTCAACACAACACAGAACTCTTTTGTGGATCAAATGTGTAGGTTCTTTTCTTACACCAACCAATTATCTGACACCGGCAGGGTATCCTATAGTTTAATTTGATTTTGACCCTCCCTGGAATTAGGCCAGATCTCACAGAGCCAGCGCTCAGTCTCACAGGGTTACCCCCAGTTCAGATGCCAGCTACAAGTCTGCACATCTGAATTCTGACAACTGCCTATATAGTGGAGCTCCCCATACCCACCTCCATGGGTTTGGTCCCTTGCAAGACCCGCTTACAGAACTCAGTGAAACACTGTACTTACTATTGCCAGTTTATTACAAAGGTGGTTTTAAGGGATACAAGTGAATAGCTAGATGCAGAAGTGTGTTGAGCAGAGGACCTTTGGTTCTCATGGAATTGGGGTGTGTCACCTTCCTGGGTGTGTCGGGGAGAGTTTGTCAAACCAGAAGCTCTCTGAAACTTGTCCTTTTGGTTTCCACAGAGGCTCCATAATTTAGACAGGAAAGATTAAATCATTGGCCACTGGTAGTCAACTTCGGCTCCTTTCTCCTTTCCCTATCCCAGAAGTTCTGAGGGTAGAATGGGATGAAAGGCCCAAGACTCTACTTACCTGGTTGGTTCCCCTGGCAACCAGCCCCCATCCTAAGGCTATCCAAGAGCCTCCACCCTCCATTATATCCATAGTGCACAAAGAGATACACATCACTTCTGAATTTTCAAAGGTGGAGATGCCAAGGAGGTATCTATTCTCCCCTAAAAGCAAGAGGGCACAGACAGAATAAAGGAAAGATCCTCTTCAATTAAACTTGGTGAACCATGAGTTTATTGGGGTTGCTTACAGTGGTGGGGTGACTCATGGAGAGCACTGTCCCTCTGAGGAGTTTCTACCAAGTCCATGGGAGGCTGCCCCCACCAAGAAGCCCCCCGTCACTCATTTCCTTCTTACACAGAGGTTGGAGACATGAGGTGGGGGTCTCATCTTGTCGCCCTCCTCCTTCCTCCACTAGGTAATGCTGATGGACCTTCTACCATTATGAGCACTACATTCAGCTGTGCAGTCAATGCTATTTTTGTTGCTGTGACTATGAACCAAGGTCTCCCAGGTCATCACAGCTGCTCTACTTTAAGATGTTGATAATTATGTCCAGGCCAGAGGAATCCATCATTCTAGAAATGGATTTAAAAATCATGTGCCTGGAAATAAGATGAAGCCCAAATGTCTGTATGTATTATGATAAATCACAATATCACAAAAGGTTTCCTGACTTGGGAGCCATTCAATAACCACTTTGAAACTGTGTGCCTAATCTGAGTTTGTTTATTCTTATTAGCACTATGGAAATGGCTTCAGCTGTTTTAAGCTAGAATGTCATTCACTTTTTTAAAAAAGTGATTCTCTATTCCTCTACCCTCTAGAAACTGTTGTTCTTTTATCTTTTTAGTCATTCCTCAGATATATGCTCTTGTGGTGTATGATGGGGAGAACCATCTAGATCCCGCATTGTATACTGAGGCTGTTATGGTTTGGCTTAAATATTCCACAAAGGCCTATGCAATAAAGGCTTGGCCCCAGGCTGTGACACTGTTGGGAAGTGATGGCACTTGTAAGAGGTGGAGCCTAGTGGAAGGAAGTTAGGTTATTGTAGGTGTGCTCTTGAAGGGGACTCTGGGACTCTGGCCCCTTCCTCTATCTCTTTGCTTGCTGGCTGCCGTGAGGTGAACCAGCCTATTCTGCCATGTGCTCCCAATGTGATGTTCTGTGCTACCACAGGCCCAAAGCAACAGGGCCAAGTGACCACAGGCTGAAGCAAAATAAACCTGCTTTTCCTTTAAGTTGTTATATCTCAGGTATTTGTCACAGGGCCAGAAAGCTTACTGACACTGCCTCATTTCCCTTCCAATACTGGCTCATCACAGTTTACAGCCCCTTCTCTGGGAGTTGGAGGCTGAAGAGAGCTGCGTCATCAAAAGTTACACCTCCTGCTGTGTGTGCACACGGGTGTGCTCACAGTCCACATTCAGTGACTGGAAAGTGCAGGGGTGTGAGGGCCTGGATAACTTGCCTCACGACTCTGAAGGTCCACCTCAGGTCTAGGGCTGAAGCCTCACAGGATCCATGTGTGTGGATACTGTGACTTGCTGAGGCCTCTGTGGAGAAGCTTTGTAGATGAGAACTGATGGCAGGAATACTGTTACAGAACTGCCCTGCAGGACTGATGGAGGTCCGCTGGCGCTGCTTAGCCATTAGAAAGAAAGTTGGTGTAATTATTATAATAAGTAGCAGGGTTGGAATGGTAGTCAGGGTAGGGGGATTGAACTTCAGAGAGCTATGGAAATGGTCAATAGCACACATTATTACTAGGGTCAATAGAAATAGCGACCAATAAGAATATTACTTAATTTATATAATCAAAGATATCAGCTGGGAGGCTAATACTAGGAGGCCCAGTAAAGCATCACTATCTTTGCCTAATTTTCAGTCTGAGCAATTTCTCAGACATTAACTGAAGAAGAAAGTGTTTCCTATGAGGAAAAATGCTGAAATACTGTCAAAATGTATACATTGATAAATTTCCCAGTTCTTTTTAAAAATATCTCATTTACTCAGGTAGCCCTACACCAAGAAAACCATATACAACACCTTATTTTATTTATACTCAACATTTTAAAGACTGCAGGACACAGTGTCTAAGTGGACACTGATATCTGGAGCCCCAAAGCATTATGATGTCTTTCAGTTTGGTGGTATATGGCAATAAATAGAGTCCTGGCTGAGTCTAGCTCACAAAGGGTCCATGAACTCATTCCCCATATATTTAATTAGAAGGGACACAATCCTAAATAATTCGTGAGTCAAAGATGAAATCACAGTTCTCACCTACAAAGCTTCTCCATTGGAATCCTTAGAGACTGTCCCACATCTTGGGCAAGATAGCAGAAATACAACATTGTGAGCTGAGGTTATTCCACACAAAGACTCAAAAAATAAAAAATAAAAAAAGCAGAAGCTCCTGAAAGTATCCCCATTCAGTTCTTCAGCTTTGATCCTACAAAAACCAGATTGTTTCTGGCAGACATAGTAGCGTCAGCTGCAGTTGCTATGCCAGATATACTTTTTCTAGAACAGATTAATGCAATTTAAGATAAATGATAGCGCTGGGATTTAGCTCAATTGGTAGAGCACTGCTCTGCAGTCTCTGAGGTCCCGAGTTCAATTCCCAGCACTGCAAAAATGGGAGAAGGGCCTGGCAATCCACTCCCAAGGCAATCTCGAAAACAGCCATTGAAAACCCTATGAGGGTCGCTATGAGTCGGATACTGACTCGACGGCACACAACAACAACAACAACAACAACAAGATAAATGGTATACAATCATATGGTGAGTGCATCTTTTTATATCCTTTCTAAGAAGGAAGTTCAGAGCTAGTGTTTATTTATGTGGATGGATAACAGTTAAGTATTTACAGGCTTGTCCCTGGACTATGCTGTCTTTCCTTTTGTCATAAAATGGTATAAAGGGACTTGAATTATCTAGGCATTCTGCAATATTTCACATTGGTCTATTGTCTCTATTGTTTTAATGAGATCATGTTAATCAGAGAGAAAGATAAATACGAGTCAAATACATGGGAAGATATATGAGTTCCAGGGTTAGAGATAAACTTGTTTGTATCCATTGGAGAATGAAGCCAATAAAGAAAGAGAAGCACCGAAAAGTGGAACCTAAGGAGCAATGAGAAGGCAGATGATGAGGGGAGACAAACTTTCAGTATGGCTTGTCCCCTTTTGGATTTTCCAATGATTTGAGTCAAGAAATTACTCCTTTTTAGTAGAATAGCAGCCACTAGAGTCTGGGAGGGTTGGGATTTAGCTCAGTTGGTAGAGCGCTGCTCTGCAGTCTCTGAGGTCCCGAGTTCAATTCCCAGCACCACAAAAATGGGAGAAGGGCCTGGCAATCCACTCCTGAGGCAATCCCGAAATGGTCAGCCATTGAAAACCCTATGAGGGTCACTATGAGTTGGATACCGACTCGACGGCACACAACAACAACAACAACAACAACAAAGAGAGTCTGGGAAGCATAAAGAGGGAAGGTGGAGAGGGTGAAGTTGGAAAACAGGTGCCAAGATCAAGTTAGATAGAAGATATAAGTTATGATTTTCTACAGCACAATAGGGTAGTTATAGTTTATGACAATTTAGTATACATTTCATTAAGAACTAGAAAGGAGGAACACAAAGTTTCCCAACACAGAGATAAATATTTAAGGAGATGGAAATGCTAGTTACCCTGATTTGACCACTACACATTGAATAAGTTATCACATGGTCACACTGTACCCTCATAAATACATACAACTAAAACTAAATATTGGGGCTGGGGGGTAGCTCAGTGACAGAGCCTGTAGCTAATATACACAAGGGCTTGGTTCAGTCCCCAGCCATCTCCCCCAAAGAAAGAAAGAAAAAGAAATTGCTATTATCATTCTAAGCTGCATTGAAATTTTGTCACACATAACTATTGACAGTCATTAACAGCCTGCAAAGATAATTCATTTTCATAGGGAATATACTCTCAGATAATTCATTTTTGTAGGAAATATAATCTCAAAATCAGGACATATTCAGACTTTTCTTATTTAGGTCACAGGTATCTTAGAAACTATATTATTTTTTCTTTCTTTCTTTCCTGTTTTTTTTTTTTTTTTTCAGTACTGAGGGCTTGGACCCATGGCCTCACACATGCTAAGCAAAGTACTCTACTATTGAGCTGCACACCTAGCCTGTGTTTTTAGTTTTTATTTTGAGACTTGTGATCTTCCTGCCTCTGCCTCCTGAGTTGCTGGGATTATAGATGTGCACCAGAGCACTGGGCCAGAGGTTGTACCATTTTCAAATGAGGTAGACACATGCTCCTTCTCCTCCATTTCACCTTGTTACAGAGAGTTAAGCATTGTCTTTTGTGCAGGTCATATGGCTTAATATCACAGACTAAGATAAATATCTGTAGACAACTGCTTATGTTATATCTGATCAACCATTCCAACTAGTAATGATAGTTGTAGTAACACTATCCTATATCTGAAAGTTTATCACTTAAACAATTGAAGAAATCACCTTATTTAATTAGCTAGGGGTGTATGAAGTTTATGTTAGAGGGTTCAGCAGCAAAATACAAGGCTTCCACTTAGATCTATTACTATTATTATTATTAGATTATTATTCCAGAGATTCCTTTCTCTTTTACATATGTGAGCACTTGGTAATGTTTGCTTTAAAAGTTTTCTGGGTTAAAATTATTATGACAAATCTCTATGGCAGTATCCAGTCAACAGTTGCAATGAAAAAAAAAGATTCTATTTATAATAATAATAATAAAAAGGGAACAATGTCTGTGACTAATAAACTGAAATATATAAGGTTTTGATAATGTAGATACCTAAAATATTTCTAAAGAGACACCTGGTCAATTCTTCATAAATTATTATATTGGTTGTGCTACAATGTATATTAACACTTAAGTATTCTATATATTTAGAGTCTACAGCCATAGCACTCTAGCATCTGATCCTGCATCATATCTGAAGCTAAGGAGGGTGGGCCTGGTTAGTCCATGGATGGGAGGCCACCTGGGAGTACCAGGTGCTGCAGGCTAGGGAGCAGGACCTGGCAATCCACTCCCGAAACACTCTGCTATTGAAAACCCTATGAATAGCAGAGAAGAACTGACATAGTGCTGGGCATGGCACAGTGCCAAGAAGTATTTTGTTCTTTTGTACATTGGGTCATTATGAGTTGGACCCGACTCAATGGCACTTAACAACAACAACAACAACAACAACAACATATATTTAGAATTGATTTGAACTCTTAAATATGTTCCATTTATCTTCAAGATGTTGAGAAACTTGTTGTTCTTTTCCCATCCATTCACTTCTTCCCTCAGGTCTGGTTATTCCCCCCTCATCTCTGTACCATTTCTCAATTCTTTAAACCCACTCCATTTTCAACTGTGTGTCAGAAAACCTTCTTGTGTTGTTGGTAGTGTAACAGTTTTTTAAACTGAAGTCCCTTAAATGTACCATGGGGTCATAAAACCCCAGTTCTTCCAAACAGTATGCCCTTACTAGCTCTCTAAGACAGATACTTGATGAGTCTATAGCTGAGAAAATAAAATGTAGACAAGTTCTTCATCAAATGCTCATGGTATATACAGATAAAAGAATTTTTAAAAACCACACCTAATTGAAATGAATCAACGACTTAAGTTGGATACCCTGGAGGCTTGATTGTATTAGGAGACACTTACTAGAAAACCAGGTAGAGACATAGAGTAGACAGTTGTAGATACACATTTTGAGTCCAGAGCTTTGGCAAGGAATGTGTGAGTAGCCAGCACAGGGGTGTTTTTTTAAAGCCATGGGCTGGCTCAGAGCACCAAAGTAGTGATAATAGACAGGGAAAGTATGTAAACATGGAAATATTGTGCAGTATGTGTGTCAAAAGAACCTTTTAGAAATTCAGACTTGATATGAAATGGGTTTAGTAGGATGCCTCAAAGTAGAAAGTAATGTCATTTTTATTACTATTTTTATTGTACATATTTATGGGGTACAGTGTGATAATTCAGTTCAGTGTGCAATTATTAGAATCAGGTTAACATTTTCATCTCTTAAAATTCCACACTCAAAATGCTTAATCACATTGTTTTCTGTAATTTCTCCAAAATGTCAAATCAGTACATTTAAAGAACTCACCACACCCACATGCTATGAAAATCACTTGCTCACTGCTTACCTGACTTCTGACCCTCAAAGACAACAGAGCTGGCAGAAGCATGTCAAAGGCCCTCTTTCCCTCCCTGCACCATGCACCACAGCTGCTATAAAGAGGAAGGTGTGTAAGTGTTCCTCAAAAGCTAAGCACCCAACAAGAAAAGCACAATGCACTTGGTAAACACTGTGCTTAGCAAATTGCATGTAATTATTCTAAAAGATCATGTATGAAATAGTTACAGTTATTCTCTGTATTTCATGATCAGGAAATCGAGATTTAGATGGGAAAAGTACTTTATGAAAAGTCACACAATAAGTTGCAAAGACCAAAATCAAATGCAAGTCTGTCTGACTGCACAGCCTGCTTTCTTAACCACAATACTGCATTGTCTAATGGGAGAAGGATGTGGTAGTCCAGTCCTGAAAGCAATCCCAGAACAATCAGCCATTGAAAATCCTATGAGGGTCGCTATGAGTTGGATCCAACTCAACAGCACTTAACAACAAATATTGCCTAAATGTGATGGACTCCAATGTGGAAAGTTAAAATTTGGGTTTTCACTGCTTAATTTAGGGTACTCATACATCTCCTTTGGTACAATGGTGGTGGTGTTGTTGATAGGTGCTGTTGAGCCGTGTCCGACTCATAGCGACCCTTACAGGGTTTTCAATGGCTGATTGTTTCCGGATTGCCTCGGGAGTGGGTTACCACGTCCTTCTCCCGTTTTTGTGGTGCTGGGAATCAAACTCAGGACCTCAGAGACTGCAGAGCGGCACTCTACCAACTGAGCTAAATCCCAGCCCCATAATGGTGTATGTCACATTAAAGAGAATTACCCATCTTTTGAGATAATTATTCATTTTCTTTTAAGGAGAAAAGTATAACTCTTAATTGTGAGGTATTTGTATCAAGAATAATGTTTATTCCAAATATAAACTGGCTTCTCTTTCATAAAGTAGTACAATACTTATATATTAAAATATTGATTTATGATTTAAATTCATGAACATTATCCAGGTCTGAAATACACACACACACACACACACACACACACACGTATGTGTATATATATATGTGTGTGTGTATACACACATATATACACATATATACATATATGTACACACACATACACACACACACACACACACACACACACACACACACACACACATACACCTGCAGCCATACCACTGTGGCATCCAATCCCATCAGATCTCAGAAGCTAAACAGGGTCAGGCCTGGTTAGTTCTTGGATGGGAGATCGTCTGGGAACACCAGGTGCTGTAGGCTTGGGAGAAGGGCCCACCAACCCACTTCCAAAAAACAATCAGCCACTGAAAACCCTATGAATAGCAAAGAAGCATTAACCATAGTATTTCACCTACTGTATATAGGGTCACTATGAGTTGGATACTGACTCTATGGTACCTAACAACAACTCTCTCTCTCTCTATATATATATATATAGATATATAGATATATAGATATATATTTGTAGATAGATAGATAGATAGATAGATAGATAGATAGATAGACAGATTTGTTTGTTTTGGCCATACTTGAGAGTTGAACCCAGGACCTCCCACATACTTTGAAAGGGGTCTACCGCTACCACTGGGCTGTACCTCAAGCCCATTATTTATTTTTTATCTTGAGTCAAGGTCTTGCTAAGTTGTATAGGCTTCCTCTGGCCTCGAACTTGCAATCTTCCTGCTTCTGCCTCTTGAGTCGCTGGAATACAGGCACAATCACAAAACCTGGCCTAGTTAACAACTCTAAATAGTTCATAGTAAGAGTCTTGCTAAATATTTTCACTGTTTTCTCCATGCTATTTCTTAAAATATTATCTTAATTTGAAGTTGGAGTATCATACTGGAATTTAGGGAACCAGGTAGCTCTCTTCAACTCCATAATTAAATTCCTCCTAAAACATGGAGCAGTTTAATTTAAATGTCTTGAACACTGAAAAGTGTTACTGGAAAAATAAGTAAATTGTGTGCGTATGTGTGTTTAATTAAATTCTTAATGGCGAGCCAGGCATGGTGTCATACACTTGTAATTCCAGTGACTTAGGAGGCAGAGGCAGGAAGATCACAAGTTCGAGATCAGAGGTAGTATGCATAATTTAGAGAGATCCTATCTCAAAAAGTAAACAAAAAAATGGGCTGGGGGATGCAGCTCAGTGGTATAGCACTTGCAAAACATGCAAGCAGAAGGCCCTGGGTTCAACCCCCAGTACTGCAAAAAAAAAAAAAAAATCATAATGGTGTGATTTTATTGTTAATTTAAGAACCTATATGGCCAGGCACCATGGCTCATCCTTGTAATCTGCTATTAGGGATGCTGAGACAGAAGGACTGAGGGTTCACGGCCAGAAGCAGCCTGCACAACTTAGTGAGACTCTGTCTCAAGAATAAAAATTAAAAAGGGGCTGGAGGTATGGATCAGTGGTGGAGCACTTGCTTAGCATGTGAGAGGCCTCTGGGTTTAACCTCTCAGTAAAACAGAAAAGAAAAAAGAAAAGAGAAGAAAAGAGACAGAAAGAGAGAGAGAGAGAGAGAGAGAGAGAGAGAGAGAGAGAGAGAGAGAGAGAGAGAGAGGAGGGAGAGAGAAGAGAGATAAAAGGAAGGATAAGAAATGAAAAGGGAAGAAAGGAAGGAAGGAAGGAAAAACAAAACAGAAAAAAACAGAATCCATATGACCAATAATTTCTCAGATAAAAATAAATTTGCCTAAATAGCTGTTCAGTAGGGAAAATGCACTTATTTATATACTTTGATACATTCATAGCTGACTCATTAGATTCTTTTAACTTTTCCTCAAATTTTAAAATCCCTGGTCCTTCCCTTAGGACTGCATGATGCAAACTCCCAGGGTATTCTGTACTGACCATCAAATACAAGTAGCAGAGACAATTTGCAGGTACAGAAAGCATAGTGATGGACTCAGGTGCAATCCTGAATCTCTCTTTAATTCTGATTACCAGTATCTTCATGCAAACTATGTCACTGGCCAATCATGGCTTACTTACTTCCATGACTCACCTCAGCGATAATTTTCTCTACAAAGCCTTTAGGTTTAAAATTCCAGAATTGGAAGACATCATTGGGATCATCTTCTTACACCAACCTGCTCATCTTATAAATGAAGAACCAAGATCAGGGGGATATAATTTACCAAAGGTCACTCCACTTATAACTTTGACTTTTGGTACTAAGAGTCATGGGATTACATGACAGCTAAACTAAGTCAAAAAAAAAAAAAAAAAAAGGATCTGTGAAAATATCTTAAGAAGCTCAAATTTTGGAAATTCTATATTAATATGATGACCAGTTAGGTGAATTTTAATTCTAGTCCCATCAATGTCTAACCTTGAGCAACTTACTCAAATTTATGAAACTCTGTTTCCTATTCTGTAATATAAGCAAACACTCAAAAATCCCCAATAACGTTGAGCAAATGAGGAAGATAAAATATTTATTATGTTTGGAAATAGAGAAAAATACTAGATGGGAGTATGAATAATAGATTTTACTGATTATTTACTGATGTCCCAGATATTGAAATAAATACACACATTACCAATCACAGTTTTGAGATATATTTTACTATTATGGTGGTGATACTGATGAGGACCTGAGACTTAAAAGGTTGAGTAAGTCATTCCATGTTTCTATCTATTAAGGTGCAGCAATAAAGATTTTAATCCAGATCATCTAATTCTAAAGCAATGCCTTAAATATTGCACTGTCCCTTAGATAATTCATTTTGCAGTCAGATTTCTTAACTGGTCACTCTTCTGGGCTTTATTTTTCCCTGAGAGCAAACATGCTTCTCCATGACTCCTGATAAATCCAATTCCAGGCTCTGTGGGCAGCCATTCACTCCATTTCCGTTCCCACTGGCATCTGTAAATTAGCCTCTGGTAATTATCTGTGTAGGAAGCAGCAGGCAGTGTACAGAACAATGTAAGTGCTGGTCAGATTCCAACATGGGAATTTAGCATTCCTGAGTCATAAATCAACCAACCATGGCCAAACTTTAAAAATAGGCCTTACATTCATAGCTGTGGGCAAATACACCTCCTTATACCTCCAAAAGCAAAATGTCCATCTGCAGGAAAGAACACCTATTCACACCTTGCCCTCAAAGACAATCAATTCCCACTCTGTTTGACCAGATGGCAAGTGCAATTTGGGGGCATCTGTCCTTCCGTGAAAATGTCTTATCTCCAGTTCCAGCAATCATATTCAGGACTAGAAATACAGCTCTAGAAATAACTTTAAGTAATTTTAAAGTTAAGATTTAAACTCAATAGCAGGAGAATAACTTCTTGAGGACTTAAAACTTCACAGAGTGCTATTCTGTTACATATCTATACTGTGGAAGATCCATGTTTTTGTCATTGTTTGAAGTGTTCCATTTTAGGATCTAGAGCGCCTGGGAGAGATGAAACTAGAATGATCCTAAAGTGTAGGTCATTTGGGCCTAGTCAGAAGTTGATGAAACACAGACAACCTACCTTCCACTTGTTTTTGTAAATAAAGTTTTATTGAAACTCAGCAACACCTGTTCACTGACATATGGGCTAAGGCTTCTTTCTTGCTACCACAGCAGAGCTGAATAGTTACAGCAGAGATTGTGTGAGACATAAAGCCTAAAATATGTATTATCTGGTCCTTTTCCAAAAAAGTTTGCTGACCACTTAGCTTAAGACGCAGTAAATTGGAAATCCTTATGTATGTACCTTGGAAGCTTCTCATAAGACTGTATCTTTAAATGAAAAAGCACAAGTGCTCAGATTGTCAGCAGTGTTGCAGCAAAGAGATGCAGCCCAGCATTGCCACCTATCCTGAGGCGTTACCCTAGTTGGGACCTCAATTCAGATTTAGCTGAATCTTTGGTTTCATCACAGAAAATAATTTCAGGACAAGTCAGAGAGTGAAACAAACCTACCACTTTTGAAACATAAACACGGCCTCTTGAGAAGAAAAAGAAGTCCTTAGATGTCTTTACAATGCATGTATATGTTACACACACACACACACACACACACACACACACACACACACACACACACATACACACACACACACATACACACAGAGCTTTATGAGGTGGGTTTAGGGAAGTGTCACTAAGGTGGGTTTACAGAAAGGTGTCACCGGGGAGGGGTGTGGGCGTAAGCATGACCTCTACTCTCATTTGTGAGACTAGGTTAAACTCAGAGGATTCACGTATTTTGACCCTAAGAATAGCTTATTGCTATTTTAACATTTTTATTGCTTAAAATGTCTCAAAAATAAAGTGTCTATGCGGGCAATCCTCACAACAGTTGTCTTGGTAGTTGTGTTGAACTGCATGATTCTTAGCAGGGGACATTCAAACCAGATCCTGGGGTGAAAGGTCTTTTTCATGCCCCTCAAATTGCCCTGTTTCTTTATTCTACCTCAAGATAAGGGTACCCATTTTATCTCATTGGAAGAACTGCACCCCAGAAACCTAGACCCCACAGATTAGATGGGCCTCGTGGGAGGAAAGGGAGAGTATGACGTCTTTTAAATAACATCAGTTCTATTAGCAGATGGTCACAGGGTCACTCCTGTACCAGAGCACAAACTTCAAAGGCTACCATCAAAAGGCTCAATACTCGTGGCATCGGTGTCCCATAATAATACAATGTACTTGTTAAAATAAGAAAGGAAGGAAAAAAAGCAGGGTGCTGTTTACACAATGAAAGACGCATTTGAAGGCTAAACTGCTCTTCCCAAGGCTGGTCATGCTATTCTTTTAAGAAGTGTGTGGAAAATAGCAGACCCCAAAAATCAAGCCTCCTCTAAGACCTGAGGTCTGACTCTAAAAGCAATGAGCAGAAAATGTGACTACTGATCCTTAGGTCTAAGCAGGGAAGCAAAGCAGACTTAAACAGCACTTAAGGCAGGCTGTTTGTACACACCTCGAGTCCCAGCAACTCAGGAGGCTGACGCAAGAGAATGGCAAGTTCTAGGCCAGAGGCAGCCTGTGCAACTTAGCAAGATTCTGTCTAAAAAAATAAATAAGGGGTCGGGGGTGCAGCTCAGTGATGGATCACTTGCCTATCCTGCGCAAGGCCCTGGGTTCAACCCACACTCAGGAAAAAAGAAAAAAGGAGCAGCACTTAAATGAACTGAATCCTGAAAGCAATAATGATTGCCATTTTCTACTGAGACTCTAGTCTTCATTTGTTGTTATTGTTGTTGTTGTTGTTAGCTGTCATTGAGTCCAGTCCAATTCATAGTGACCTTTATAGGGTTTTCAGGCTGGTTGTTTCGGGATTGCTTCAAGAGTGGATTGCCAGGTCCTTCTCCCACTTTTGTGGGGCTGGGGATTAAACCTAGGTCCTCAGAGAGTGCAGAGCAGTGTCTTCCCTTGGACTCTTATATTTCAAAATACCTCTGTCCTTTATATTCTTGAATGATCTTGGGTTTCCACTGAGAAAGTATCAATATAAATTAGATTGGCAGATGGCTAAGGGAAAAACTGAATTAATATTTTCACTTCAAAATAGTACTCTTGAAATTCCCAACTTTAAAATTTCACTGAAGTATGAGTTAGCATGGCATGCTTTGTAAAGTTGGTGAACTGAAATGAGTCATTTAAGCAATGAGCACAGCTGACAGCCCAGCACTCTCATCTCAAAATAACTTTATAGTTTCTACTTCACCTTCAACATGTAATGTTGAAAAAGTGATTATAAAAATGGTGCTCCAAGGAAGCCTCCCGCTAGGGCTTGTGGTAAAAGAGGAAAAACAGGCTAAGAAAATGATAGCTTTCTAAAGCCATAAAATAAAAGGTATAAACTATAAGGCTCTATGCTACAGAATGTCCATTATGAATGTGAATTTTTCAGTGTTCTACATTCATATCAAGAGAGGGAGCCAGGCAGGATGAGTACAAAGGCTAGAAATCCAGCCATCCTGGTTTGCTGCTCCTCCTAAGACTTGCAAGTACCGTGTATACACTGGCCCAAAGTATCAAAGAACTTAGTAGTAGGTTTTGGATATCTCATTGATGGAGGAATGCTGCTCTGTGCTCTCTGAGGCCCTGGGTTCGATCCCCAGCACCACAAAAATGGGAGAAGGATGTGGCAGCCCACTCCAAAACAACAATCCTGAAAACAATCAGCCATTGAAAACTCTCTGAATAGCAGAGAAGCAGTGACATAGTGCCAGGCATGGCACAGTGTCAGGGAGTGTTTCATTCTGTGGTTTATAGGGTAGCTATGAGTTGGATCTGACTTGACAGCACCTAACAACCACCACATTGATGGAGGAGATGCATATACATGAATATCTGGGAGATTCCCATGCCTAGAGGGAATTTAACCACAAACCAAGTGCAGAGAGTAAGGGCAAGTGCAATCTCTATGTGCTGTTATGTTATCATAAAATGGATTTGAAAGGATTCAGTACATTTGACAGTCAATAAAGAAAGAATAACATGGAGGCTCTGGGCAAAAATAAAGCAAGACAGTGAAAGGGATTTTCCTTCTGAAGGGTCAAATGAAAAACAATTGTCTACAAGTTGTCCAGTACAGGATTCAGCAGAAAAGTTTAGATAACTGTTTGGCATTCTCAATTCTTTTTTTAATAGCTACCATAAAACAAGATAGTATTTCTACCTGGAAAAAAAACCAGATCAAAATAAGAAATATTTAAATGTGACAATGGTAAAAATTTGTAAAAATTCAAAATAAAAATGAAAAATGTAATGAAATGGAAGAGCTGGATAAGTGAGATTTTAGGAGTCTACTCCAAGAATTCAGAGACGTGTGCTCATCAGTTTCCATGATTTTTATTATTTTCATGTCTTTGGATGAAAATATGTGTGCATTTTAGAGCATATACAAACAACTAGGTCAGAGGATATATACATGTTCCGTGTAGGTAAATACGGTAGGGAAAAATAAAGAGGCAAATTATAAAATAGGAGAAAGCTATAAAATAATGAGAAAGCTGGACACTATGCTGAAAACATAAAAAAATTTATACAATAAAATTAAAAATATAAAAGAAACAAAAATAATACATGAAGAGAGTTAAAGAAGTCAAACAGTAATACAAAGTTCATGACGAAAACAGCCATCTCTAGTCCACTTCTACTCCCCTTCTCCTCCCCCACCATCCTAGTATAGTTCTTAACATAAATGTAAATTAAACTACAATTAAACATTTCCATCATTAGGAGTTTATAAAGTATATATTAGTATTACATTTCTTTCTTGAGCATTTTTCTGGGCTTTCAGCCCTTGTTACTTTTCTAGTCAGAAATTCTCAACGTTTCTCCCATATCTGCAAACCCTCTTGGAAACTATTTTGTATGTGGTCAAGTGCATCAGATAACCCATTATCCTTTAACCAGCCCCTGCCCATTTCATATTCTCTGGAGTTTAGACAAGAGTCTCCTGACACCTGAGGGGGACTAGGGTGGTACCTGGCTGCTCAGGTAGAGGAAGGGATAGAGTTAGTGTATAACAAAGAGCCTTCCAGGTAAGCCCCTCTGGTTTTAACTCCATGGAACCTGTAGCCACCAAATCCTGAAAAAGTCTAGATTCTTATCAATTGTTGTTGTTGTTAGGTGCCTTGGAGTCGAGTCTGACTCATAGCGACTCTATGTACAGCAGATCGAAACACTTACCGATTCTGTGCCAGGCAAACGATCTTATTGATGTTTAATCCCATTGTTGCAGACACTGTGTCAGTCCATCTGGTGGAGGGTTTTCCTCTTTTGCATTGACCTGCCACTCTCCCAAACATGATGTCCTTCTCCAGGGATTGATCTCTCCTGACTACATGTCCAAAATATGTAAGATGCAGTCTGGCCACTCTTGCTTCCAAGGAGCACTCTGGTTGCACTTCTTCTAGGACAAATTTGTTGTTTCTTTTGGCAGTCCATGGTATATTCAGTAGATGTCTCCAGCACCACAATTCAAAAGCATCAATTCTTTTTCTGTCTCTCTTGTTCAATGTACAGCTTTCACAACCATATGATGCCACTGAAAATACCATGGCATGAGTCAGATGCACCTTCGTCTTCAATGTGACATCTTTGCTTTTCAATACTCTAAAGAGATCTTTTGCCACAGCTTTTCCTAGAGTAATGCGTCTTTTGATTTCTTGACTGCTGCTTCCATGGGTGTTGATTATAGAGCCAAGCAAAGCAAAATCTTGGACAACCTCAATCTTTTCTCCATTTATTGTGAAATTGCGTGCTGACCCAGTCGTAAGGATTTTTGTTTTGTTGATGTTTACTCATAACCCATATTGAAGGCTATGATCTTTGATCTTCATCAGTAAATGTTTTAAATCCTCTTCACTTTCAGCAAGCAGAGTTGTGTTATCTGCATAACGCAGGTTGTTAATGAGTCTTCCTCCAATCTTGATGCCACGTTCTTCCTCATAAAGTCCAGCTTCTCGGATTATTTGCTCAGCGTATAAATTGAAGAGATAGGGTGAAAGTATATAGCCCTGATGCACACCTTTCTCAACTTTAAACCACTCAGTGTTTCCTTGTTCTATTTGAACAACTGCCTCCTGGTTCATGTACAGATTTCTCATGAGCACAATTAGGTGCTCTTGTATTCCCATTTTCCGAAGTGTTATCCATAATTTGTTATGATCCACACTTTAAAATGCCTTTGTGTAGTCAATAAAACATAGATAGACATCTTTTTGATATTCTCTGCTTTCAGCTAATATCCACCTGACATCAGCAATGATGTCCCTAGTTCCCCACCCTCTTCTGAATCCTGCTTGATTTTCTGGTAATTCCCTGTCTATATATTGCTGGAGTGGCTTCTGAATGATCTTTAGTAGAATTTTGCTGGTGTGTGATATTAATGATATTGTCCGATAGTTTGCACATTCCGTTGGATCCCCTTTTTTGGGAATAGGCACAAATACGGATCTCTTCTAGTCAGTTGGCCAAGTAGCTATTTTCCAAATCTGTTGGCATAAACATGTTAACACCTCCAGTGCTGCGTCTGTTTTTTGAAACATCTCTATTGGTATGCCATCAATTCCTGGAGCCTTGTGTTTCGCCAGTTCTTTCAAGGCAGCTTCCACTTCGTCCTTCAACACCATTGGTTCCTCTTCATATGCAACCTCTTGGAATGGTTGGTCATCTACCAATTCTTTCTTGTATCATGACTCTGTGTATTCTTCCCATCTTCTTTTGATGTTTCCTGCATCATTTAATATTTTGCCTGTAGAATCTTTCACTACTGCCACTCGAAGATTGAATTTTTTCTTCACTTCCTCAAGCTTGAGAAACACAGAGTGTGTTCTTCCCTTTTGGTTTTCTGCCTCCAGCTCCTTGCACATGTCATTGTAATATTTGTTTTTGTCTTCTCGAGCTGCCTTCTGAAATCTTCTGTTTAGTTCCTTAACTTCATCATGTCTTCCTTTTGCTTTAGCTGCTGGGCGTTTGAGGGCACGGTCCAGTGTCTCTTTTGACGTGTAATTTGGTCTTTTCTTTTTTTCTTGTCTTTTTAAGAACTTTTTGCTTCCTCCTTGAATGGTATCTTCGGGGCTTTGGTGGATACTTCAACCACTATCATTCGCCCATCTCCTTTCATTTTCTCTGAATCTCTAATATCAGTAAAGATGAGTTTAGAAAATTATTTATTTTCTTCTAATTCACACTACAGAGAGTTCCTTGTAGAGTTTCAGCTTTCTGGAGGAAAAATTATTGCTGATGTGAACCATTAATTAGAAGTGCTATAAGATATCTATTTCTTAATTTTTCTTCAGTACTAGAGGGTTGAACCCATGATCTTGCACATGCTAGGTTAGTGCTCTACCACTGATCTGTACCCTTAGCCCATTTTTAATTTTTTATTTAGAGACAGAGAGTTGCTGAGTTGGGCAGGCTGCCTTTGACTGCAAACTCACCATCCTCCTGCCTTAGCTTTCTGAGTCACTGGGATTACAGGCCTACACCACAGTGCCTGGCTCATTTCTTAAGTTTTTATTGTAATTATGCTCTTGCAAATGGTGATGGTAGGTTAAGTTCAGAAGGTAGTGATGGATGTGGTATAAAGTGGTCAAATTCTAGATACAGTTTCAGTGGAAAACAAGTTGTATTAGCAGATAGGATGGGTCTGGTGATCTCGGTTGAGATGAGTGAAATGTTTGGAGTGTAAACAACTCAGTAAAGTTGGTGCTATTTGTTGAGAGGAGGGAAACTAATGGGAGACAGGGAGAAATTTGGTGGTGTGAGGCTGAGGCCATGGCAGGGATTTGAAAATTAAGGGCTGGAATGCAGGAGAAAGGTCAGACCTAGGGATATGGATTTCAGAGTAGTCTTGCATGGGGTAAAATAACCTAGGATGGCCTTCTAAAACAGAGTTGAAAGATTGGTCACTGGAGATGGGGAACTGCCGGTCTGATATGCACATGAAAAGCAATGGAGGAAAGAAGAAGAAAAGACCAAAAACAAAACAAAAAACAAAAACAAAGAGGATTTTTCTACCCTGTGTAATAGCTCTTGCCTCTGCACCATGACTGTTGCATGCAAAACCAGAGGAGATAGGATATAGGTGCTGTCCACTCAGTGACTTCCTGAAAGATTGTGAATGAAGAAATCATAGGAAATTAGAAGATGGCACCAACTCAGAGAGGAGAAATTCTAGTTTGACTAAAGTAGAAATAAAAAAAGGAATGTCCCTATATGAGAGTAAATGCATGTACTCGTGTCCAAGAAAATGCTTGAAAGTTGAACCTAGAAGCAAGGGGTCCCCAAAGGCCTCTCATTCCTTGCTGTGGGGAAGGTATAAAGAATTGTTCTAAAGTCAGGAGGTGGGTTTTGCAGACTAGGCATTTTAGCTGGAGTCTATTCACATAATGTATGATATTGTGAATATTTTATGTTAACTAAACTCATCATGGGGCTGGGGTTTAGCGTAGTGTGTAGAGTGCTGCTTTACACTCCCTGAGGACCTGGGTTCCATCTTTAGCATCACAAAAAAATAAAATAAAGTAAAATAAAAAGGGAGAAGGACATGACAATCCACTCCCAAAACAATTAGCCAATGAAAACCCTATGAGGGTCTCTATGAGTCAGACCCAACTTAACGGCACCTAAAAACAACAACAAAACTCATCATAATTTTGAAGAAAAATATCCATTGTATATGTCAAGTATTCTCAGGTGTACTAAAAAGGTGTGTGTGTGTGTGTATGTGTGTGTGTGTGTATGTTTGGGTACATGTGTGTGCATGCCACTTATAAAACTCATCCGAAGAATTAATGAAAAACTGCAAAGGTTGTAAAGTAACACATCATAAATGATATCTCATATCTGAAATTGGATCATAGCATATAGAGAAATGAGCTACAAATAAAATTCTTAGGAATGTCCTCAGTTATAGAGTTGATACAGATGGAGACTGAGGGGCAGAGGAGAAGTAAGCCATTCCTAACAAATATACTGGGCTGGGATTTCGCTCAGTTGGTAGAGCACCACTCTGCAGTCTCTGAGGTCCCAAGTTCGATTCCCAGCACCACAAAAATGGGAGAAGGATGTGACAATCCACTCCTAAGGCAATCTTGAAACAATAAGCCACAAAAACCCTATGAGGGTAGCTATGAGTCAGACATGACTTGACGGCACTTAACAACAACAAATAGACTGGGAGTCATGGCATTAAAACTTGACACACAATTATTGTTGCAAGCTTTTTCATTCTTAACAAAACTGTTGATTTTGATATGTCTTTAGGCATCTCAAATCCAAAACCAACATGAAGAAATTAAATTCATGATTTCCTCACAGATACTATGATCCTACCCCTCTTCTTATTTTTTAACTTGATAGGTGGTACTGGGCAGTTGATCATGGCATAAACCTTGGGGTCAGCTTTAAATCGCACTTCTCTGATATCCCCACATCTTATCAGTCACCAGCATGGGTGCTTTCCCTTTCCCAATTCTTCTTAACTCTGCTCTATTCCTGCTGCTGCCCTCCACCCCCAGTTACCCAGCACAGCAACTACATTAGGCACCTGACTGCTCTGGGGTAGTGGCTCTCAGGAACCAGGGGACATCTGGCCATATCCAAAAACATTTCTGACTGTCACAATTGAAGCAGGGTTGTTACTGATATCTAGTGGGTAGAGATGTGAAACACTGCTAAATATTCTACAATGCCGTGGACATCCCCCATAACAACTGCCTCACTGATATAGTCAACAGAGCTGCTGTTGAGAAAACCCTGATAAAAGGACAGGTTTTTTTTACCCTGATAAAACTTCCTCAAAACAGTGTGAATAAACTGAAAAATAAATAGACATAATTGTTATATTTAAATTAGAGATATTTCAGTGTAGCACTGAAACTCAAAATGGACATATATTTTATAGTTATTCTTTTTGTTAGGTGCGGTTGAGTGGAGTTTGACTTATAGGGACCCTATGTACAACAGAACAAAACACTTTCTGACATTGTGTGGTGCCCAGCATTATGTCAGTGCTTCTCTGCTATCCATAGGCTTTTCAATGGCAGATTATTTCAGAATTTCTTTAGGAGTGGATTGCCATTTCCTTATTCCATACATTTTATAGTAGAGTGATGAATCGAAAGACATCACCAACTTATTTCAGTAGTTAATGGTTGTTTCCTAAATTCATACTACATACATTCCTTGTTCCAATTATTAATGGTTACTTACAGTTGTTCCTTCTCATTTTGAGTTGTGCCACATCAGCAAATGGAGGTCCCTGGGGCTTTACTCCATTCTCATCATTAAGGTCGACTCCACTTTGAGGAGGCAACTCTTCCTCAGTTGTCTTTTGAGTGCCTTCCAACCTGGGGTGGGGGAGACTCATTTTCCAGCATTTATATCTGACAGTGTTTCTCTGCTATTCCTAGGGTTTTCAATGGTTCATTGTTTTGAGAGTGGGTTAAACATGTCCTTTTCACTAGTGTGTCTTAGTCTGGAAGCTCAGCTGAAACATGTCCACCATGGGGACCCTGCTGGTGTCTGCAATACTCGTGGAATAGCTTTCAGCATCACAGCAACATGCAAGTCCCCACCGTATGGCAAACTCATAGACACATGGGGGTAGTATGAATCTAGGAAAATCAGAAATAATCAAAAGGGAAATGGAGTGCATAAACATTCACATTCTAGGCATCAGTGAGCTAAAATGGACCGTCATGAATCCTTTGGAATCAGATAATCATGGTCTAGGAATGACAGATGAAAGAGAAATGGGGTTGCATTCATCATTAAAAAAGACATCTCAAGATCTGTCCTGAAGTACAATGCTGTCAGTGATAGAATAACATCCATATGCCTACAAGGAAGGCGAGGTAATATGACTATTATTCAAATTTACACACCCACCACTAAATCGACAAATGAAGATTGTTGTTGTTGTTTTTAGGTGCCATTGAATTGGTGTCCAACTCTTAGTGACCCTATGTACAACAGGTGAAACACTATTGTCAGTTCTTCTCAGCTATTCATAGGATTTTCAATTGCTGATTGATTTTTTGGGAGTGGATTGCTGGGTCCTTCTCCCAAGTCTACAGCACCTGGTATTCCCAGGTGGTCTCCTATCCAAGTACTAACCAGGCCTGCTTAGCTTCTAAGATTGGATGGGATTGGATGCCACAGTGGTATGGCTACAGGCCACAAATGAAGATAGGGAAGAGTTTACCAGCATCTGCAATCTGAAATAGATTAAACATGCAACCAGATCATACTGATAATTATTTGTGACTGGAATGCAAAAGTTTGAAAAAAGGAAAAAGGCTCAGTAATTGGAAAATATGGCCTTGGTGACAGAAATGATGCTGGAGATGGCATGATAGAATTTTGTCAGACCAATGACTTTTTCATTGCGAATACATTTCTTCACCAATATAAACAACTACTATACACATGGGCTTCATCAGATGGAACATATAGGTATAAAATTGATTATACTTTTGGAAGGAGATAATAGAATACTTAATATCAAATGTCAGAACAAGACTAGGTGCTGATTATGTATCAGACCCTTAACTGCTCATATGCAGGTTCAAACTGAAACTCAGAAAATGAGAACAAGCTTATGAGAGCCGGGGTATGTACTTGAGTGTATACCACCTCAGTTCCACTACCACTTCAGGAACAGATTTGATGCACTAGATACTAATGATCAAAAACCAGACAAATTGTGGCATGACACAAAAGACATATTCATGAGGAAAGCAAAATATTATTAAAAAGACAGGAAAAAAAGAAAAGACTAAATTACATGTCAAAAGAGACTCTGAAACTTGCCCTTGAATGATGAGCAGCTAAAGTGAAAGAAAGACATAACAAAGTTAAAGAACTAAATAGAGGATCTCAGAGGGCAGCTTAAGAAGACAAAATCAAGTATTATGACATGTGAAAACAGTTGGAGATAGAAAACCAAAAGAGAAGAACATGCTGTGTTTTTTCTCAAGCTTAAGGAACTGAAGAAAAAAATTCAAGTTTCAAGTGGCAACAGTGAAGGATTCTACAGGGAAAATATTAAACAATGCAGGAAACATCAAAAGAAGATGGAAGGAATACACAGTCATTATACCCCAAAGAATTGGTGGATGGCCAACCATTTCAAGAGGCCTCACATATGATTAGGAATCAATGGTACTGAAGGAAGAAGTGGAAGCTGTTTTGAGGGAATTGGTGAAACACAAGGCTCCAGATATTGATGGAATATCAGTAGAAATGTTTCAACAAACAGATGTAGCACTGGAGATATTCACTTGTTTATGTCAAGAGATTTGGAAAACAGCTATCTAGCCAACTGTAAGAGACCCATATTTATGCCTATTCCCAAGAAAGGGGATCCAAAACAATGTGGAAACTATTAAATGATATCATTAATATCACACACAAGTAAAATTTTGCTAAAGATCATTCAAAAGTGATTGCAGCAGT
>VMDO01026879.1:0-26058 GCA_007922755.1 Pedetes capensis
TACTGCCACTCGAGGCTTGAATTTTTTCTTCACTTCCTTAAGCTTGAGAAACACAGAGCGTGTTCTTCCCTTTTGGTTTTCTGCCTCCACCTCCTTGCACATGTCATTATAATATTTGTTTTTGTCTTCTCGAGCTGCCTTCTGAAATCTTCTGTTTAGTTCCTTAACTTCATCATGTCTTCCTTTTGCTTTAGCTGCTCGACGTTCAAGGGCAAGGTTCAGTGTCTCTTTGGACATGTAATTTGGTCTTTTCTTTTTTTCTTGTCTTTTAAAGAACTTTTTGCTTCCTTCTTGAATGATATCTTTTATGTTGTGCCACAACTCTTCTGGTCTCCTGTCATTTGTGTCTAATGCATTAAACCTATTTTTGAGGTGGTCTCTGAACTCATGTGGGATATACTCAAGGTCATACCGTGGCTCTCTTATAGTTGTTCTAATTTTCTTCAGCTTCAGTTTGAACTTGCATATGAGAAGTTAATGGTCTGAGCAGTAGCTAAATCTGTACCATTTATTTCAGTGTGAATTTCCAAAAGACCACCAGTTCCTGGTGTCTCTGCTTCTTTCACAAGAGGAATCTTAGCCCGGCGCTGTGGTGCACACCTGTAATCCCAGCAGCTCATGGGGCAGGGGCAGGAGGATCGCAAGTTTGAAACCAGAGGCAGTCTGCGTAACTTAATGAGACCCTGTCTCAAAAACTAAAACAATGGGCTGAGGATGCATCTCAGTGGTCCAGCACTTGCAAAGCATGCAAGTGCAAGGCCCTGGGTTCAAGCCCAAGTACCGGAAAAAAAAAAAAAGGAATCTTAATGAATGTCAGTTTCTTGAGCTTGCTTGAAAGAATGCGTTGTGGCATGAGCCCTCTTTTCATTACTGATGTTCCTTGCAAGAACACAAGGGATATACCATTCTAGGCACTCAGAAAATGGTTGCTGAAAATAGAATAAATGATTAAGTAAATTAAACAATAAGAAAACTATCTTGCCCTAATAAAAGAGTACTGATTCAAATTTCCTTTTAAACATTTTGGTTTGTTACCATTCTGGCACAGTTGAAAAACCTGTCTAAACTCTGAAAAAAAGTGAGGTTGAAAAATACCTTTCAAATATTCCAAAAAGCCAACTTACTTGATTTCATTATAACAAGCAGATGTAATAATTTCTCATAAATTTCATTTGCATAATACAATGAAATATCTGTACAATGAATATACAGAAATACCTCTATCGTTTTTTTGTAATTTTTAATCTTTCAAAATCAAAGAAAAATACATATGCAGAAACCACTACAAATCTTAAATATACAGTTTAATAATTATCACAAAGAGAACTCTTCCTAAGTGAGAGTATTGGCTGGTGCTTTCAGTCAATGATAAATATTGTGGCAGTCCATTATGTGCGTTTCCAGCCAATGAATGTTGTGTCAGGGTCCTACAGGGAAGTAAAACTATACTTAGGTGGGATTTTAAAGAGAATTCAATAAAGGGACAGTTTACACAAGTGTGGGCAAACAACAATAAGGAAAGCAACAAGAGATGTTGAGAGGCCCAAAACTTACCAACAATGGGTAACAATCACCTGTCTTGAGCATGAATAGTAAGGAAAGGAAAAAGTATCTTAAGAGACCAATGTGAGTTAGAGCTATGGAAGGAAGACCTTCTGTAGGTCTTACAGCCTTGCAGGAATGAAGCAAGTGCCAGAACCAAGATATTGAAGCAGAAATGAATAGGTAAGGATACCCCCAGACTCTTCTGCTTCCTGTCAGCTTTTGATGCTGATTCCAACAGGGCGCCAAAGTACTAGAGATTCCAGGTGATGCAGTCCATATGATAATATTCTGAGCCTCTCTACTACTATCACAGTAAGGTACAAAAAAGCAGAACATTAAGGACTTCAATAATCTTCTGAATTAGGCCAAGACATCAATTTACTAGTTCCAATATGGGTCTAGGAGAAAAACAATAGACAAAAAAAAAAAAAAAAAAAAAAAAAAAAAAAAAAAAAAAAAAAAAAAAAAAAAAAAAAAAAAAAAAAAAAAAAAAAAAAAAAAAATCAATGAAACCCAAGTTGGTCCTTTGACAAGATCAACAAAACAGAGAAAACATTGTCTAGATTGACCAAGAAAAAAGGGAGAAGATTCAAAAATACTAGAATCAGAAATGAAAGGAGACATTTTACTACCAATCATATGGAAATAAAATGAAATATAAAGAAATAGTATGAAAGACTATATGCCATCAAATTGCTTAGATGAAATAAACAACTTACTAGAAAGACATAAACTACCAAAACAAACTCAAGAAGAACTAGAAAATATGAATATACACTTAACAAAGAGATTAAATTAGTAAAAAAGGACAAACAAAAATATCCTATGAGAAAAGTTTCCTTGTGAAGACTACCAAATAAAAGTACAATTTATTAATTAAAATTAAAGCTAATTCTTTGAAAACTTTTCCAAAAAATAGAATAGAATTAGCTTTATGAGGCCATTATCACTTTGCTAATAAAATCAGACAAAGATGTCACAAGAAAAGGAAAGTACAGACCATGTCTTACAAATATTTGCAGAAAAAATCCTCAACAAAATATTTCAGAGTTGAATCTACCAATATATAAAAAAGATCTGTACCATGACTGAATTAGTCAGGATTATCCAGAGAAATAGATCTAAATTATGTGCCTGTGAATTTGTCTATCTATCTATCTATCTATCTATCTATCTATCTATCTATCTATCTATTTATCTATCTATCTGGGATTTATTATGAGGAATGGCTTACATGATTATGAAAACTGAAAAGTAGCAGGATCTGTAGTCAGTAACCTATAGACCCAGGCATGCCAACAGTGTGGTTCCAGACTGAGTCTGAATTCCTGAGAAGAGGAAAACAAGCTGGTAGTGTAAATTCTAGTCTGAGAGTCAACAAATATGTGATCTAAGAAGAGATGATGTTTCAGTTCAAGTCCAAAGGTAGGAAAGGATCAATTGCCCCAATCAGTATGGTAACTACCATCTTTGATTCTTGATTCAGAAGCAATGAGGAGCCCAAATTGGCCAGACTTTCAATTCAATAGGATCATTGTTTTGTCTCCTGGAAGAAGAATTCCTCTCCTTAGAATGAAGATTTCTAGGGTAGCAGAGCATAAAATCATGGGCAAAGTGTTTGTAAGTGGGTCACTAGGAATAATAGTGAGTGATGCTCCTCTGATCTTTACCCTTTGATTCCTAGACTCATGAATCCTGGCTATGGGAGAAACAGCATCACATATTAGACACTAATTCAGAGGAAAGAGAGTCTTTTGGAGAACATTGTCCCAGCTCTGTAAGGAATTGCCACCCCTTCTAGCTGGTGCTGGAAGTGAGTCTTCAAAAGTTAATTCCATTCTTCTACCAAGCTAGCTGTTTCAGGATGGTGGGGAGCATGGTAATACCACTGAATTTCATGAGCATGGGCTCATCAATGTGTTTCTTTTGCTGTGAAGTGAGTTCCTTGATCAAAAGCAATATTATTAGAACAGTATGCTGCTTGATAAGGCATTCTGTTGGTTCATAGAGAGTAATTTGGGGAGAAGCATTGCATACAGGGAAGGCAAATCCATATCCAGAGAAAATATCTATTCTAGTAAGGACAAGATGTTTCCCACTTGATGATGGAAGTGCTCCAAAGTAATCAACTTTTCACTAGGTACCTGGCTGAACACCACAAGGAATAGGGTCATAGTGGAGTTTTCATGTTGCTCTCCACTGCTGACAGGTTGAACACTCGGGACTTTAAGGGCCTGCATTATCATTCACCTTTAGGGGCCTGGCAAAGACTCCAAAAAGCACTCCTATATTGCTTTCAAACTTCAAGCACCACGGTATCTGCTGGATCATATGGCCCAAGTGGCAGAGGGCATACATGGAAGCCTAGATATATGAGGGAGACCCTCCCAAAAAACAGAATTTATTTATAAAAAATTGTATTTACATGTTCAGACTTCACTCACCTTCAAAGTACTCTTCATTAGATGCAATCTATCTATTGAGAATATTTTCCCCCTGCTCAAAAGTTTTGAACTTGTCAATTTTGATGCCTTTTAATGCTTCTGCTGTTTTTTGTTTTAACACCTCCATATCAGCAAAATGCTCTCCTTTAAAGACTTTTTTCATCTGGGAAAACAAAACAAAACAAAACAAAAGTCACACAGCTTGAGATCAGGTGAATAGGGAGGAGGGTAGGGCATAAGTTGTTGTTGTTGTTAGGTGCCAGCGAGTCGGTATCCGACTCATAGCGACCCTCATAGGGTTTTCAATGGCAGACTGTTTGGGGATTGCCTTGGGAGTGGATTGCCAGGTCCTTCTCCCAAGGGGCATAAGGGTCATGCCATTTTTTGGTCAAGAACTGCTGAATATTTAGCGTAAAATGAGCAGGTGTGTTGTCATGGTGGAAGAGCCGGTAACTTGCTATTGTTTCCTGAGCTATTGAAGTCCTTTTAAGAAAGTTCTTACCTAGGCCTATATTTTGAAGTATTTCCAGTTTTACATTAAGATCTTTGATCCATTTTAAATTGATTTTAATACAGCATGAGAAATAGGGTTCTAATTCCATTCTTCTACATGTCCATTACTTTCTTATAGGCCCAGATTGTTTAAAACAATTCTCAAAAGAAAAGCAACTCCTTAGTTATTTAAAAATTTGAAAGACAAAAATACTTGAATTTTTACAGCCGGGCACGGTGGCGCACGCCTGAAATCCCAGTGGCTTGGGAGGCAGAGGCAGGAGGATTGAAGTTCGAGACCAGAGGCAGTCTGCGTAACTTAGCAAGACCCTGTCTCAAAAACTAAAACAATGGGCTGAGGGTGCAGCTCAGTGGTCCAGCACTTGCAGAGCATGCAAGTGCAAGGCCCTGGGTTCAACCCCCAGTACTGAAAAAAAAAAAATTGAACTTTTATACAGAGGTAGTTCAAGAAAGAGCTGGCTTTTGTTCAGTTTTGTTTTGTAGAGGATCAGAAATGGAATTCAAACTACAAATAAGAAATATTTCAATATACCAGAAAGCAATCATTGGTATATTAAACGAGTACATTTTAGAAATGGCAGGAAACCAAGAATTATTAACTGGGGAAAAATAGACTAATAATATTATTAGAGTTTATGTAGTACTTTAAAGTTTATAAAGCATTTTTTATATTTTAACTCAGTTCATCCTTGTGACATCTCTGTGGAGTTATTGGAGTGAAACTTCTGTTTTCCATATGAGGAAACTGATATTTGGGGAGGCTAAATAACTCACCCAAGATTGCATGGTTGGTATCTTGTTGACATGAGACTTGAACATGCTTCTTCTGATTTTTGGACAGTGATTGTTCTGTTCTTTAGAGAGAACCTCTGTTTTGCCATTGGTTGATTTCAGGGAAATCAGAAGACAAAAACAAGAAACATTCTTTCTAATTATTTGAAGATTAATTGCTGTCATTATACCTTGTCAGGCATTTGGTTAATGCAAACACGTTGCCCACATTATAGTCACCTACTTCTTCTGCATTAGTTTTGGCTAAACGAAGACCTAGCCTCAGAGAGAAGAACATGCTTTTAGAACTCCATTAGATTATGTGAAATCACTTACCTGATATCATTCCTGTCATTTCTTACTGAGTGCTTTCTCTTTTTCTGTGCTTACACTTCATTCTCAGTACATGAGTAGTAAACAGCAACATTAAGAGAAAAGGAGATGGGCAATGGATGAGAAGTATGAACAAGTGTAGAGAAAATAAGATAATAAGCTCAGGGCACAGCAAAATATCACAGGAAAGTGAGGAATTAACTATCCTTCAAAAATCTCAACCTCTCTAAAAGGTTCGTGTTGAGGATAAAGAACTGGTAGAACTGCACATATGAGGGCAGAGATAAAACAAGTTCTAAATGTTTACTTATTGATTTATTTATCCCTCAAAACTAATACCTAACAGAAGCTGCATGAATAGGAACTCTTTTGCATGGTTATGAGGTAGGATAGAAAGACAGGAAAATTTGGGGGACATGGAAAGGGAAAGAGCTTTCACCCCAGGATCTGGTTTGAATCTCACCAGCTGAGAATCAAGAACTTTGACACAACTACCAAGAAAACTGCTGGGGTGGACTGACTGCATAGAGATGTTATTTTCATTATTTAAAATGTCTCTCAGAAATAACATCTCTATGCAGGTAGTCCTCACTGCAGTTTCTTGGTAGTTGTGTCAAAGATAAGAGCCAGTAGAGCTGGATCTTTAAGAGGACACAGATGTGGCTGGAGACTATTGGGATTTGTCAGCCTTTTGAACACTTTGTTTACCAGGGTCTTTTTAAGTAGATTTTTATAATTCACATAGCCTTAGAGCTTATTTTATATCATAGTCTAATTCTGTATTAATAATTAGTCCATATTTTATTTATACTTGCCCACCAAGTGTTTAAGACCAAGTAGAATGCCAAGAATTAACCTTTCTGTTTTTGTTTTTAAGATGAGTCAAGACTTCTTAGGGTTGCTTTGGGGACATTTGAGGAGCCTGTTGGTGCCCTCAGTCTTTCCTCTACCAGTTGTGCCATCTGCTGAAATGAGTCATGGTTTGACCATGTGGCTTCTTTTGGAAGTATTGGAGGAACATTGCCCCCTGTAATAACTCTTTTTTGCAGAATGTGCACTGGTCAGAGCCAACCTCTGGGATCTTCATAGGCTCTCTGATGAAGAGGATGAGTGACTTATTGGAGTTGTTGGAGATGGGCCTTTTTGAGGGGTCCCATTTTTTGATGGATTCTGGCCAACCTTGGGAAAGGACCAAAATACTGACTGTTCTCTTAGCACTATTATTCTGATTGGCTTTGGGTTCCAAGGCTAGTATTACTAGTGTTAAAAGAGTAATGAATTTAAATTTTCAACTTTGGCATAACATTTAGCTACAGCTTAATATATAGCACCTTTTGCTCTTAGATGTGAGTTTTATTCATACGTATATGGTGTAACTTTATAATAACTTAAGATAATATTTGTTCACTTAACTAGAGTCATAAAATGGTCTTTAAAAGTTTTAAATGAACAGATACTTACATAAATCTTGATTGAATTAAGACTCAGTTTCCTAAGTAGTTAGAAGATTGACAAAATCATTAGAAAATACAGCCATCTTGACAACACATAAAATCCTTGTCACTTAAATACAGGTTTTTGTAACTGTTAGTAAAAGCATATAAATATATGAAGAAAGTCATATAGCTTTAGATGTAGAACCTTTTTTTTTTCACTTTTCTCTCCCTTTATTAGTAAATGATGATGGGGTACAGAGTAATACAGCAATGGGTTTTTCCATTATGGATCATTTATATCACTTCCAGCAACACTTTCATCAAACCACAAAGTTTATGGAGTCTTATGGCTAGTTTGCAGTTAAACTCTGATACTTATTTGGGTTATCTTCCCCTATTTTTCCAACACACTCATGCAGTTGTGCTGTTTACATTGAGATTGACCTCTCCCTCTTCATCACTCCACATTGATGCTCCTCCCCATCCCATCTTCTCCAATCTTCACCTCCCTCTGCTAGATCCCTCCCTCCTTCCTTCCACACTTAAAGTGTCCCTTCTACTCTAGGTTTAGCTGTACATTTTTTATATTTCAATAGGATTTTTTCCTTCCTTTAAGTATGATTCAGTACCCACATATGAGTGAGAATATTTACCATAGCCAATTTAATTTCGTACACACCCATCATATTATAAACCTCTTTGCAACACATTTTAACCTTTTATATTTCTCTTTATCTAATACATTTTTAGGAGGGGTAGTTTGAATTGGTTTTTTTTCTCCCATTTTCTTTAGCTGTTGGGTCTCCATAACTGATCATGGTAGGAAACACTTTGGCTTGCTTAGACTGGTTAGGCATGCTTTTTTCCTTTTTTAAAAAAATTATATATCCCTAATACAGTTTGGGATTTTCTCTTTAGAGCTATAAAGAGCCTCTAGACATAGAGTACCTGTGATGATCTTTTGTAAGTAAATCCCTTATAAAAGAAAGCCTACATTCTAGGATCAGTTGGAGAATTGCACTGAAGTTAATGAAACCTCTTCCCAGCAAGGACATAGGACATTTAAGAAGAATTAAGAAAGCCTGGAAGAGAAATTAAGTTTCTAAAACCATATGTTAAAGGTTCAATGAATCCTTTGCTTCTGGGTTTTCATTGACAATGGTTACTGTACAAGTTTGTTTAGGAAGGGGCCAAGAGCCATCAATCAAGGCAGGAAATGAAGCCCCAGTACCTAAAATAAAAGTAATATTTTACTTGCCATGTCAAGAATTACTCAAGGCTCTTTGATGGTCGCCTTTCTTTTGTCTGAGGTTGCTATGAAGAGGCAAGTTCTTGTATGCCTGGGGAGATAGATTATTTCCCAAGGTTAATGCTATCAATTGGGCTGTTCTTGTGCCTGTCATCATTTACCCAAAGTCTTTTGAACTGACTATTTTTTTCTGGTTGCTTAAAACCCCAAAAGCCAAATTTAAAAGCTGGTCTCGGAGTGTCTGTGGTCCTATTCCCAGCTTTTGCAGTTTTCTCCTAATGTCTGAAGCAGACTGATAAAATGGGAACCTAGCAAAATCTGTCCCTTGTGGGAGCTAGGGTCAATATTAGTATATTTTCTTGGGATCTCAAGTATGATGACCTAAAAACAGAGCTGGATTTTCCTATCTATTTTGGATTATTTCTTTGATCTTGTCATAGTTTACAGGTTTGCTTATAAATCTATGCAATCTCTCAATTAAACAAGTAATCCTATTATTACCCATATCAAAACCATCACTTCCTATGTAGTGTTGCCAATTTGGCTCTTGATTTGGAAAAGCTGTGGTCCCAATGGGGTATCTTTAGTCTTTTGCATGAATTTTGTTCCCATAAGCTTGGCCAGCTGCCCAAAGTCATCTGTTTTCTTTAGGAGTACAACAGGTAGACAAGATGTACCTGTCTAAATGTATATGTAAATCTGTCTAAGTTAGGTCAAAGGAAATCCTCAAGGATTGAAATTCATCAGTGAATTTATCTAGATTTGAAAAATATTCAAATTTTGTTTGCCATGAGCTAAGTCTGATATTGAGAAAGGGACATGTACTCTTAAGATTTCTTCCCCATTTGCTACTTCCCAAAGGAGAAATATATGTGTTGTTTTAGGATTATTGGCGTGATAAGAAGTCCTGCCCCTGGTTACTCCTGCTGAGCTAAGCTGTTCCACTGAAAGAGTTTTTAAAGGTGCCCTGGATTCTGGGCTAGGGGCATTGCCTTGGGTTTCAGGTTGCTTGATGAAGATTATCCTCATACCTCAGAGATACATGAGCCTAGCAAATTTTGCAGTTTCCTTGTAACTCTCATTTCTGACACAATGACATAAAAACCTAAATATAAAGGACCTCCATTTACCTTCCATTTTTGGAGAACTGATCTAATTGCAGTATTTTGTTATATTTTAAAGTCCCATTTTAAGGCCATTTTTCTCCTTTTCCTAATCTGTATAAAGACCAGATCTCTTAAAATGACCCCAGTTATTTAAGGCCCCAGTTATTTAAAATACAACCTAAGGGTGAATCTTTAGGAATAGAAGTTTGGTAACCGATAGTCACATGTTCTTTTGTCCACATGTATATCTAAAGAAAGGAAGGAAGGAAGAAAGGAAGGAAGATATCTCTGGATACTCATTGTTGAGTTCCTGATATATTCACCAGATACTCATGATTGAGTTCCTGATTTATTAACTGGATGCCCATTGTAGAGTTCCTGATTCATCCAGTGACCAGGGAAATCAAGTGTCTCATTGCCCCAGTTTGATTCTCCCTCTCTAGGCACTCCTAGAGCTGAGTGCACATTTTGTTGTGTCCTTTTGTAAATAATTCTTGAATTCTAGTATGGTCAGGTAAAGTTAGATCTACAAAGTGGTTGAGCTTTGGAATTTATTATGGAATGAGACTCATGGGCTCTAAAATTACTTGCCTTAGTCTTGAATTTTATAATTTAAGGTGTTCTAGAGGGGAAAGCAATCTTCTTGGGATTGTCTACATCCTAAAGCTGAGTCTCCTCTTAGATCTATCTTCATCCTGAAAGATGGTCAGCCTTTCAGATTTATTCACCCCAGGAGCCTGTGGGTGGGGATTAGGAAAAAGAAGAAGCTCCCCTGCAAGACCGCCAGGGAACAGAGATTGTCTAGAGGCAGATGCAGAAGTTGCTTATCTTAGAATCCCAAGAATCTGCATGGGTTCTAGTTCTTCTAAAGTAAAATTACTTTTAAGGGTTTTGGTCCTAGCAGAAGAAGAGATTTACTCTAATCTGGAATCCCTAATTCCAGTACCTGTTTTATTTCTGAATGAGAGACATGTAAGCCTATTGACTGCTTCTACATCAGTACATTAAAATTTGATCTTAGAAAACCTTTTAAATAAACTTTTAAGATTATAATCAATTGAATTATACATATACTACTTACAAAAGTTTCCTCTTTCATAAACCTTCTTGCAACATACTTTTAACTATCTGCAGTATGCTTTAACTTTCTGATTCACCTAAGAGCATTTCTATTTCTCTTTAACCATTTCTCCTCCAAAACCAAACAAAACAAAGCAAAAAATACCTCTCTATATGTACAGCTTTTATATCGCCATCTCTTACTGATGGCTTACTTTTGCCTTTTTTATTTCCTTACATATATGCTGATTTTAGAAAGACCTTTTTTGTTCTTAACAAAGTAAAATAATTCTTCATATTTAATGAGATTCCAGAAAGCCATATTTGAAACATAGAAATAATGGATATATATCCTAAACATCTGACCACTATAAATAAAAATACAGAGAAAACATTTTAACAATGTTAACTCGTTTGTTAGATATTTAAGCCTTATGAATCAAGAGGAATTTTGGACCAATTTAGTGGTTTTAATTTATGTGAGCACTCTCACTTATCCATAAACCAATCTGAATGAAATTCTGTTAAACCTTACTAATTAAAACAAAGTAATATAGTAAAGTGAATTTATCAATTTAAAAGTAGTGCTGATGACAAAATGAAGCAAATTAAGATCGCTTGTTTAATTGGCCAAATTTAAAACCTTTGTCTGCTTTATATCTTAAATCTCATTGTAGTTTGAATTTCAAAATGTCTCTCTTGCATTTTTCTTAGTCCCAAGTCAGTTTGATCATTGTTTTTTCTTATCCCCCAAAACTAATAATAGAAGCTGTATGAATAGGAACCCTTTTGCATGGTTATGAGGCAGGATAGAAAGATGGGAAAATTGGGGGGACATGGAAAGGAAAAGAGTTTTCACCCCAGGATCTGGTTTGAATCTCACCAGCTGAGAATCAAGAACTTTGACACAACTACCAAGAAAACTGCTGGGGTGGACTGACTGCATAGAGATGTTATTTCTGAGAGACATTTTAAATAATGAAAATGTTAAGTTAGCAATAAGCCATGCTTGAGGCCAAAATGTATGTAAACTTTGAGTTTGAACTTGTTTTCCCCCCTATAATTCTGTGCTTCTTTGAGACATGCCCAGCTAATTTCTTCATGACTCTTTTCTAAATCTATGCAATGTGCTTCCTGAATCACCTTATAATCTCATTTTATTAAAGGGAAGTTCTTCCAACAAAAAAACCTAAACCATGGAACTTCTTCTTTTGATCTTATTGACACCTCCCTGATCCATAACAGAGGTCTTTCTAGGTAAGGTCTTAAGGCTCACATCACACTAGGTGTCCAGAGCTGGGTATCCAGTCCTCACATCTGACATCACATGCAGGGTATGCCCTAGATTAAATAAAATTAGAGGGAACACATGCCCAGGGATGCTGCTGCTGCTTCTGCTGCCTCCTCCTCCTTCTCCTCCTCTTCTTCTTTTCTCTCTTGGGAAGCCTACATCCAGGTCTTAGATGCTCCTCTGTCTATCTCTTTCTCTCTCTCTCTTTCTCATATGCCCACATGTATTCTAAATTGTGTATTTAATAAACTCTATAACTTTTTTTCACTCTCTCTGTCCCCTCCTGAAATTCTTTTCTGTGATGAAGCCAAGGTCCCCACTTAACCTGAGTATAGGTCCCAACTAAGGGAAATTTTCAGGTTAGGTGTCCACGCTGAGCTGCATCTTTCTGCTGTACTGCCACTGACAGTTATACTTACTGTCATATGGCTTTCTCCCAGGTTAGTAAATTTATAGTACAAATGAACATGGATGACAGAATTCTGACATTTGTAAAGTTTTTCCACTTAGCTTAAGTCACCAAAGGATGGGCTCTGAATAGCCAAAAGAAGAGGTAAAGAAACGAATTGTATTAAAAACAGAAAATAATTTTGATGTTTCCTCAGAGGAGATAATCCTTTCTGGAACACGCTAAACTCTCCAAATGCCATGTGTAGTTGAAAAACAAAACTAATATGAGAAACTTTTCCATTATATAAAATGAAGTTTTATCAACCCTTTTTAGCTAAAGGAGACCTTCAGGTAACTGAAAAATCATCTGGGCCGAGGAGATTTAGTTAGAGAAACCTCAGAAACCCTAATAAAAGGAACTAGCAATCCTTAGAAGGAAAACAGTTTTGTACAAAGCAATGATTATCCCAACTAAAAAAGCTAGTGAAAACTGATAGCTGAGGTGACTTCTGTTTGACAAGGATATTGTCACGGTTGACAGGGATGACTGGCAGGGTGGAAAATGGGAGGGGTACATAAAGTTTCACAGAAGGATTTTAGAGGAAATCTGACACCTGCAAAACCACAGGTGTGAAGGTAAGTGAAACCAGTAAGTAAAAGTTGGTGGTCTGATGTTCCACATACTATTAGTTTGAAATTAAGGAATTTAAGTGAATCATGAGAGATTAGTTGGACAAGCAAGGCCAACAGTTGAGGGCCAGAGGACATTTTTTCTGGCCCTATATATAGACTCCACAAACTTTGCTTTCAAATATTTACTACAGTATTTGTCAGTAGCAGGGTGAGAGAAATGTAGACCAGTGTTGCCACCTGCCCTGAGGAATATTCCCCTTCTCCAGACTTCTATTCAAGTGATGCCTGGGTCCTCCATCGCAAAACATAAATTTTTAGGACAAGTCAGAAAGTAAAACAAAGTTAGAAAGTTTATTAGATAGTATTAGGTAGAGGTAAGAGATAGCACACACCTTAGGGTAAGCGCAGGTACTCAGAAAGCAAGAGAGATACCCAAGCAAAGAATCATAGTACACATCCAAGACATGGACACAGGCTTCTAAGAGAGAGAAAAGCATTTGAGTAGCTTAACGATGGTTATATTTTGTGACTTTTGAAGTTACATTACTCAAAAGATGTAATTTCCAATTCAAAGTCTAAATAAAACAATGAGCTGGTTTACCTGTTCTTTCCATCTTAAAGAATTTTCCCTTATGTATATAAGATTGTAAGGTTGCTTTACAAGGTACATTATTAAGATTTAGGGAGATTTAGTATGATAGAAACATGGGTCAAATAAGTCAAAGGAAGAAGTTCCATTATTTAGGATTTAAAAGATTAATTAAAATGTTTTGGTATACTTTCTATCTAAGAAACTTCTCTTTAGCAAAATGAGATTAGAAGGTGTAGTGTATAGGCTTACAGATAAGAAAAGAGTCACAAGGGAGTCGTTTAGGCATATGTTGACTGCAAACATGGGTCATAATCCTATTTGTGAGATTTTTCAAAGAAGTACAGGATTATAGAAGAAACAGTAAGGGTAAACTTAAACATTTCTACTCTAACCATAGTCATTTTAACATTTTCATTTAAAATAGCTCCAAAAATAAGGTTTCCATGCAGGCAGTCCTCACAGGAGTTTTATTTTTAATTTTGTTTAAGTCTTTGATTCTCAGACTGTGAGACTTAAACCAGATCCCAGGGTGAAAGCTCTTTTCCTTCCCTTGTCCCCTGAATTTTCCCTGTCTTTCTAACCTGCCTCAGAAAAAAATAAATGTGAGTGTCAAGTAAGTAGTATAAACATTACATTTTATAGGAATTCAGAGGTGGAAGCTACAGAAGCTGGACAAGGCTTTCTGGAAAAAGTGGGAGTTGAGTTGCATCTTTATGGCTTGAATAGGATTCAGACTGCTTGGGTGGAATGACGGAATGAGAAGGAGGCAAGGGATTGAGAGGGAAGTGTCCCTCCCATGGACTGTGTGCCATTCCAAGGCACACAGTAATTATTAGAGCAAAGGTATAGAGGATCAAATTTAATAACCTTGAGATATATACCCCTTGAGAAAGCCACCAGGGGAATTTGTAATAGCTATATTTGTTTGGCCTGCAGTCACAGGCCTGTGGCATCTGATCCCGTCAGATCTCAGAAGCTAAGCAGGGTCGGGCCTGGTTAGTACTTGGATGGGAGACCACCTGGGAACACCAGGTGTTGTAGGCTTGGGAGACAGACCGGCAACCCACTCCCAAAAAACAACCCGCCATTGAAAACCCTATGAACAGCAGAGAAGCACTGATAATAGTGTTTCCCCTGTTGTAGGTAGGGTTGCCATGAGTTGGATACCGACTTGATGGCACTTAACAACAACAACAACAACAACAACAACAACAACATATTTGTTTTGGCTGGGGGTTTGGCTCAGTTGGTAGAGAGCTACTCCATCCTCACCAAGGACACAGGTTCCTAACATCAACAACATATTTGTTTGGCTCTTAGTTTCAAGAGGATTTGCTAAGCTTATAAACCATTTAGTGTCTTAAAGATGAAGAGAATGACCTGAAGTAGATAATAGCATGGGCTCTGGGTCACCAGATGTATGGCTGCATCCTGGCTCTGTTATTTATTAGTAGAGTGACCTCCAGTAAATTCACTTTTTCATGTCTCAGCCTCCTAATTTTTAATTAACTTTATTAATATTTGTATCTGAGCCATAGGATAGTTGTGAGATTAAAAGATAAAGTATTTAACGTGCTTATAATCATGCTTGGCACATAGGAAGAAGTCAGTAAATTGTAACTATTCATTTGTATTAATAGAATAACAAGCAACATAATAACAACAACAATAATATTAGAATCTCAAAGCCAAGTAAGCATCGTGAATATATATTTTTTAATTGAGACAGAGTGTCACTATGTAGCCCAGGCTGGCCTTGTACTCACAATTCTCTTGCCTCCACCTTTCTGGTGCTGGGATTACAGATATAAAAAACCATCATGCAGCCGGTCGTGGTGGGGCATGCCTGTAACCCCAGCAACTCGGGAGGCGGAGGTGGGGGATTGCAAGTTTGAGACCAGAGGCAGTCTGCATAACTTAGAGAGATCCTGTCTCAAAAAGTTAAAAAAAAAAAGGGCTGGGGGCACAACTCAGTGGTCCAGCACTTGCAAAGCATGCAGGCACAAGGCCCTGGGTTCAACCCCCAGTACCAGGAAAAACAAAAACAAAAACAAAAACATCATGCCTCGATAGCATTATGAAATTCTTAATGTGCACATGAGCACAGAGGAGATCGTCTGTAAAGAGTAGATCATTAGAACTTGCCATTATCTTCTGATCTCCAAGAAAGATGGAGAAAAAAAAAACATATACCTCTTTTTTTAAAACTAGAATGAGGAGATGAAGAGATACAAGGCAGCCCTTGCCATTCTCGGTTATTTTCTAATGTGTTCACCCACCACCCTGTCCAGGAGTCTATGAGCAGTCATAAGTATCCCCCCATTGGCTTCTGCTTGGGTCCTTGTTGCCTCCTCTACTGCTCAAAGAGGATTTGCTGTGCTCACAAGGGACATGGATCCTGGCTCAAGCAAGGATGGTGCAGAGTGCTTTCCTACTCTGTTATTCTATGAGGCTTTGTATCTAGCACCTTCTATTTATAAATAACATTAAACTGTTTATTTCTTGCTTCTCACTTTAGCAGGGTAAGCAAGTTGAGGCAGGCCACTTTCTAGTAGATTGTGAAGAGATAGACCTCAGCATTAGTCTGACTGTGGGTTTGATGTGGAGCAAAGAGACTCAGAAGGAAATATTCTTGTGGCTTTCTATATGACTGAAATGCAGTAAGGCTGTTTGCTGTAGAGCTGATTAAAAGAGTGACATTTTAGCTGACAAATGTTAATAGGTCCAAGTGGAAGTACTGTGACCAAAGTTGAGTCATAACTTAAGAGAAAACCAGTCTTACCATGTTTTTTTGTTCTTTAGTGGAGACCCTTAGTAAGCTCTTCGAAGACCATGGCTTTCTAATAGAGTAGCGTGTAGTAACAGTTTGCCACAGCAAATGGCTCTTCTTACTCTTATGTCGGAACAAGAACCAGTTATGAGAAGTCTGGTTTGACTTGCCTTTGGTGTGGTTAAGGTTGGTGTGAAGGTTACTTACATGTCTCTTCATTTACTGATACATTTAGTCTTAAATAGGCTTTGGTGTTTTCTATTGTGACTGTTGGTTTGTGTAGCTTCATCTAGGCTAACAAAATTCAAACCATTCCTTACATCCATGAGGGAGAGTTTCACAAAGTTCCTCTTTGTCTGGCTTGGGGCTATGTGAAGGATCCTTTGGTGGTTCTTTGAATATGAAACCTTGGTGAACTTGGGCTATTCCTGACAAGGAACCTAATACTTAGGGTGTTTTATGATTTCTCCAAGGTACTTAAAGAGGCAACAGGAATACAGAGGACCTCTGTTCTATGCTAGAACCTGCAGCTTTGTCTCTTGTTTACTATTTAGGCTATGACTGATAATCTGAACTCTTCAAATTTTGGGGAGAGCGTGATATCTATGCAAGACCAAAAATCCAATTTAGACTGATTGTAATGTGGAGAAAATCAAGTTTTTTGGGGGAACTGAAGTTAACAATCTCTAACACCTTTCCATCCCAAAGTAAATAAAAGAGCACTCCTATTTTCATATTAGAAGAAGCCTAGTCTCTTGTCACTCTAAAACTCTAAAATTTATTAATTCTCCACATCCAGATGTCTTTCTCATGTAAGTAAATGTTGGTTGATGTCTGTTTAGTTAGTGAACTGAATACAGCATCACTTAAAACACCTGTTATCATTTTCTTCTTAGACACTAAGCTAAAAATCAAATTAAGAGTATGGAAGGAGATATGTAATTCTTCCCAAGTTCATTTGAGAAGCTCCTTTCTAGTATTCTTGCAACCCAGAAAATAATATCCATCTTTCATAAAGGTTTCCATTCAGTGTGGAAATCTGATAAGTATACAAGTAGATTGTTATTTCTAGGAATACTTGCTCACCTCTCCACTAGCCAAATAGCAAACTAATTTCTCAAAGTGAAACACTGGAAAACAGTACCTGTTTCCTATTTGAAGATAATAGCAAATCTCCATACACTTTAGAAAATTCTATGGGAGTAATGGGTTAGGTTTCACAGTTTTAAAAAGAAAAAATTAAATGGGCTTTCTCATTATTTCAGTTTCTCATTATCAACTCAAAAGTGGCACAAGAAAGCCAATAAAAAACCTAGAAATATTATCAGGGGCAACTATAAATGTCACAGGTTTTGTCCCACACTCAGGAAAGATGGCAGGAAGTACGTTCTGACCAGATATTTCATAAGTCCAAGGCATGATGAGTGCAATTTTAGTGCTGCCTGTACTGATAAAGAAGACCTTCCGGGTAAATCATTTCCCAAGTGGAGTTTGCTTATCTTCCTTAAGTAACAACAGAATAACAACAACAACAAAAATCCTTTCTCAGAGTGGTAAACATTTTTTCCTGAAGTAAAAGCCATCTTAGATAACCTCTCTAGAGAACTTCATTAGTTGATTCCACATTGATTCTGACATGAAAATTCATCAAAGTTAGAAAGAAAAATCTTGGCCCAATTTTTACCCCAGAATATTCTTACCCAGAGGAGCTGAGATGAGAGTAAATGGAAAAGTAGAAAGTTAGGTATGAAATCAATCATAAGAATGTCATTTGGAAATTTTGGTTTTCTCTTACTCCTGGCCATTTGTTGTTGCTGTTGTTTGTTTGTTTGTTTGTTTTGTTTCATTTTATTGTGTAAATGGGTTTGGACCACTATTAAGCTGTAATCTCTCAGGATGAAACCCATTCTTCTATACTGTTGCCATGCTGAGTCACAGCAAAATATTTATTTTTCTGTTGTCACTAATTCCCTGAGCCTGCAGCTGTAACCTGTGGCATGCAATTCCATCAGATCTCGGAAGCTAAGCAGGGTCCGGCCTGGTTAGTACTTGGATAGGAGACCACCTGGGAACACCATGTACTGTAGGCTTGGGAGACAGACCTGGCAACCCACTCCCAAAAATCAATCTGCCATTGAAAACCCTATAAACAGCAGAGAAGCACTGACAATAGTGTTTCGCCTATTGGACATAGGGTCGCTATGAGATGGATACCTATTCAATGGCACAACAACAACAATGGCATAACAACAACTAATTTCCTGATAGGCCCTGCCAATAGCGGGTGCTAGAATGAGAGTATAAGCATGAATGAGAAGAATTTTTGTTTTCCTCTCTGCCTCCTCCAGCTCCAGTTTTGCTGACTCTTCCTTTCAGCATCATCCAGCAACACTTCCTCATGCAAATAGTGGCAGTTCATTCCAGTAACAGCACTTCATAGTAAATAGCAATTTTTCCAAAACTTACAGAACAGAGCTCATGACACCCCTCAGAGATCCTGTCTTAGCTGGTAGCATCCCCTCCTTAGAAGTCTAGGCTAATTCACAGTCCCCTCTACTGGGTTTAGATAATACAAGCACTGGGCTGCTGCCACCTCTCCCTGGGAGATTTGACTGTGTCCATCACTGGGTCCATGCTCCAAGCCCTTAAGCACGAGCACCAGCAGAGTAGTGCCCCTTTTTCAGAATTGAGTGTCAGAGGCACTGGGACCCTTTCTCCAAGGTTCTAATTTTAATAATTCCCATATCTTCATTTTGTTCCTAGTGCTATAGGTAGCAACTATGTCTTATTTCTATGATAACTTAATGTTTCCTTTTTACATGTCAAAAGTTTGGTACCTATCAAGTAATTCTTTATGTGAAATTATGTCTATTGCTATAATTTGTCTTTTGACTGGACTTAGACTCCTAAATTAGGAGTGTGTTCCTTGGCCTCACTGCTGATTCAGTTGGACATTGACTAGATCTTGCAAAGTGTAGCTAGAGCCAACCTGAGAATGGTGATCTTTGAATGGGAATATTTTGTTATTATTCATTCGCTTGGTTTAAAAGACCAGGGTTGATTATTAATTTTTATTTTGGATCCTAGAAAGATGTTTGAGGTCTACTTAATTGCTGAGTTAACTTTCACATGAGATGGAACAGGAAAAATCTTTTCATTTTTAATTGATAAGGAAGACTTAAAGAGGCTTCATTTTCTCATTTTAAGGTTCTAAGAAAAACTAAAATGGCAGAGGGATTCTCTTCATTCTAGGCATCAGATATCCAAAAGATTTATAGCATTAGGCAAGGAAAAAGGGTTGATAGGTTTAAGTGATATAATTGAAGTTCTTACCATTAGAAACCCCTTTTGTAAGCTGGGACACCTAAAGTCTTGGCGAATATCCATGCCCACTAGCCATCTGAATCACTACCGAATGTGTATATATTGAAGGATTTAATGAATCATAGACATATGATCATCTCATGGAAAAAAAAGTGCTCAGCACACTCTTTTCCATAAAGAAAGCACCATTGGGAAATACAGACATGTGGAAACAGGCCACAAAAATGTAACAAATTAGTCCTTGTTATGCACTCATCCATGCAGGAAAATTTTAAATGGTAATAAAGTTGTAGGTTCTTAAAAATTGGCACTTTAGCCTCTGTTTTCAAAGTAAAATGTATAGTGCTGGATAACTACTGAGCATCTAAGCATTTAGTTTAACTTTTAACTACTCAATTCAGGAGGCATTTCAAATCATGCTGTCAGCTCTTCCCAAATTTTCCGCTGCAGGTTACCATCCCAAACTACCTCATTAAAATAAATGAAAACAAATAGGATTATCCAAGTGAAATGTCACTAATGCTGTTATAAATAAGAATGTTTGGCACCATTCAATAAAGCTACAATTCTAAGCCGTAAGTATAAACCATGGAAATTCAGATGACATCTCAACTCATTAGTTCTTCTGTTCCATATCTGTGCTTATACTTGGAATAGATAATAATGTAGTTCTATACAGTCCTAGCATCATAAGGGTCATTGTTTTCCCTAATGAACAGTGATGTAATTCTATGGTCCCATTATCCTTGTTTATCAAGTATCCTGTTTATTGTGATTTCTGAGCACAATGGGTAACTTTGTCATTTAAATTTGTGTATGCCCACACCAAAAAGAAAAACCTACATATCCTTCAAAATAGTTTATCTCAACTTGCTTTCTAATTTTCCAGTATTTTCGGGGGGAGGGATTATGCTAAAAAACACACATGAACTATGTGTATAATTTTCTAGATTTTTTAAACGATAAGCATTTGCTTGAAATTTAGTAACCCTCATACAAGACCTAGGCTAACTAAGAGTGTTGGGAGAGGAAGTGGATTGAAAGTAGAGATGAGCTATCAGAAGCAAAGAAGATCTACTATCAGAAAAAAAGCATAGGAACTTACCTCCCTGACTTGGGGGCACCCCAAATCTAACATGGGTAAGCTGATAACAAGTGTGAAATGATCCTTAGAATATAATTCTAAAGGTTGGTATTTAATCCAGCATCCTAAAGTCTATGACATGGTGCACAACAGCACCCTGCAGCTCCCCAGCTGGCAATTCTTCAGCCAGATGTACAGGAAGCAGATAATCAAAGCAACCAATGTGGTCACGTGTGAACAGCACATCTGATGATGGGGGACCATCTCTTTCTCTTTCTTTCATTCTTTTTCTCTTTCTTTCTTCCTGTCTCTCTTTCTTCTATTCTTTTTCTCTTTTTTCTTTCTTCCTTCCTTTGTTTTTCTTTTTCTTTCTTTCTTGTCTTGCTATATAAACCAAGCTGGCCTTGAACTTGCAATCCTTCTGCCTCAGCCTCCTGAGACATTGGGACTACAGGCAAGTGCCACCTTGCCTCATTTAAGTGGCTCCTATTAGCTATGTGATATTAGATAAATTACCTACCATCTTTGAAACTTAGTATTTCCATCTCAAAAATGAGTATGTATCACCTCTGCTGTGGTTTTAATGTTTTCCCCAAAGCTGATGTGTGGGAAAATATTAGAAGGTGTGCACTTTAGGAGCCATTATCACAAGAGTAGGTTTGTTATAAAAGCTAGTTCAGCCTTTTCTTGTTCTCTTGTCCTCTCTCACCCTCTCACCTTCTGCCATGGGAATGATGTGATTCTGTAATAAATATATCCATTTTCCTGGGTCAAAATGTAATGTACAGATTCACCCTAAGCTAGGCTTAGATCCTTGGAGACAACTTTGGGAAGTATAGTATTACCAATGGCTTTAAAATTAATATGAAATACATGGCACTATGTAGCCATGGGTAGGATGACTATATATCCTGATTTTCCCAGGATGGTCTAGAATTATATGTGTTGTCTCATCATAATTATTAATTATTCCTCTTTTGTTACCCAAAGTGTCACAGTTTGAATAATAAAGTATAGTTTTCATTGCCACAAGGTTCTTGGAATGCTCTAAGCCTCCAGGTATAAGTCACTAATCAAAAGAATCTATATTGGCTCAAGTACTCCGTTATTGTTATTGGTGCTTCTGGTAACATTTCTAGTAAGCACACATTTTCAGGAATCTCATTCTTGGATAACTCCTGAGTATGCAGTAAAGAATTATTAGGGATATCTACACCAATGAGTGACTTTAGGTTTTTGAAAATTCACTTCTTTGGGAGCTATAATTTATATATCTAACTCATTGATTTTTCTCTCAAGCCATATATTTTTTCAGTATACTTCTGAGCCCTCCATTCATTTGATTTATCTCTTTGCCACTGAGTACCTACACACATTTAATCATTTTTGCATTATAATATATCATTATATCTCATAAGACATGTTTTACCCCCACTTAACTTTATTCTTATTTATTAAAAATTGATTAGCCATATTTGCAAATTTATATGTAACATGTTCTTTGCTGGAATGTTAAATGACAGCCTCTTATTTATATTTTACAAAGTAGGAATATTGAAGTTGTATAAAATTTCTCTCTATCAGCTTAACATGTTCCATTTTAGGATCTGAGATTTAATTGTATTACTTGTATTTGATTTTTCATATGTTTATACATGCTATGGATAGGTGATGAGATGTGCTTGTCTTTGGTGAAAAGTGTTATGAAATAAAATTTTCTCCTAATTCAGAGCAGACTATTAACATAATGATACAATCAAGACATTGCTGGAAACCTAATGACAAAAACATTCTGAGAATCATAGAAGGGCACTTCCCTCATCTTTTTACTCCATACCCATTAAAATGAAATCTTCTTTTGGCACAAGCTATGAAGAATCAAGGTAGAATGATTAGTTGGGTTGTACCAGGCTATACAGACCATTATTCCATTAAATTAATATAAACTCAGCTATTAAATGCATATGAAAATTGATAGTATTTATAGCCATTGTTGTGGCCATGACATTTGTACAAAAGCTTTCATATTAGTAGAGAAAGGAGTGTTTATGTATAACAAGTCCATGCTGGTTGTTTTCCAGCATCTTTGAAATGCTTCATACATTGGGAGAACATTAAAATTGGTGAAGTATCAGAGATAAATCAACCATAGGACTGCTGGGGTGGTGAGTTATTCACAGAATCAGGTCTTTTCCTAAGCTCCTAGGAGTTTTCATGCCAAACTTCCCATGTTGAATTTACTGGGTATGATGATAATCCTTAAGAAGAGATCAACCTATCTGTGGATTTCCTCATGAAATCTGCAGATTTCAATATCAATAAATGGACTTGGATTGACATATATATAGTCTAAGAGTTTGGATATTCAGGTTGAATGTGCATATGATATTAATCAAAACACTTGTAGAATTTTTTTTGGACAGAGATGAGAGTTCTTATTTGGGTTATTTGCTTAATATCATAACTACTCATTATCCCACTTGAGCTGTTCTGGAACTCCATATGTTTCTGTCAAAACAGGAAGCTTACCACTGCACTCGCTGACTATGAACCTCACCCTCTTACAAAAGAAATTGCAAAAATAGAGTAAACTCAGGACCTTCTCCTGTCGTTTTCAATCTTATCTCCAAAAGGACGAATAAGATACTATTATAATGTAGCCTAGAGTGTCTATCCAGAAAAGTCAATTAATACCCAAAGCCCTCATTTTTATAACATGTCCCTCACCCTAGTCCAATGTTTGTTAAGGGATCTTCAGAGTAACCCTACCTGCTTCAGCGGTGGAATCTTTAGTGATTCTTCCTCCATTCTCTTCTTTGCTTAAGTGAGGATTGGAAATCCCAGACCAACTTTCATTGTCTCTCTCTTTTATCTCACAGTTATGATGCAGATTTTAAAATTCAGCCAAAATGTATTGATTACCTCCAATGTACCTCTAGATATTTAGGACACATCTTCACATCCCACCAAGATCCTTATGACCATGGGACAAGCCTTCTAGCTACTCCCCCGAGGTCTCTGCTCCACCATGGGGATTTGCTGTTGTTAGGTGCTGTCAAGTCAAGTCTGATTCATAGCAGCCCTATGTACAGCAAATCCAAACACTTCCCAATTCTGTGCCAGGCACATGATATTAGTGATGTTTAAGCCCATTGTTGCAGATACTGTGTCAATCCATCTGGTGAAGGGTTTTCCTTTTTTTCATTGACCTGCCATTCTCCCAAACATGATGTCTTTCTTCAGGGATCAATCTCTTCTGACTACATGTCTGAAATATGTAAGACGCAGTCTGACCATTCTTGCTTCTAAGGAGCACTCTGGTTGCACTTCTTCTTGGATAGATCTGTTGGTTCCTTTGGAAGTCCATGGTATATTCAATAAACACCCCCAGCACCATAACTCAAAAGCATCAGTTCTTCTCCTGTCTCCCTTGTTCAATGTCCAGCTTTCACAACCATATGGTGCAACTGAAAATAACTATGGCATGAGTCAGACACATCTTCGTCTTCGATGTGACATCTTTACTTTTCAATATTCTAAAGGGGTCTTTTGCCACAGCTTTTCCTAGAGCAATGCGTCTTTCGATTTCTTGACTACTGCTTGCATGAGTGTTGATTATATAGCCAAGCAAAGCAAAATCTTGGGTACCTCAATCTTTTCTCCATTTATTATGAAGTTACATAGTGACCCAGTCATAAGGATTTTGATTTTGTTGACGTTTAGTAGGAACCCATATTGAAGGCTATGTTCTTTGATCTTCATCAATAAATGTTTTACCTCTTTACTTTCAGTAGGCAGAGTTGTATAATCTGTATAACGCAGGTTGTTAATGAGTCTTCCTCCAATCCTGATGCTGTGTTCTTCCTCATAAAGTCCAGGTTCTTGGCTTATTTGCTCAGCATATAAATGAAAGAGATATGGTGAAAGTATACAGCCCTGACACACACCTTTCTCAACTTTAAACCAGGCAGTGTTCCCTTGTTCTATTTGCCCCCTGGTCCACATACACATTCCTCATGAGTCTAATTAGGTGCTCTGATATTCTCATTTTCTGATGTATTTTCCATAATTTGTTATGATCCACACAGTCAAATGCCTTTGCATATTCAATAAAACATACATAGACATCTTTTTTATATTCTCTGCTTTTGGCTAGTATCCACCTGACATCAGCAATGATGTCCCTGGTTCCCAGCCCTCTTCTAAATCCTGTTTGATTTTCTGGTAATTCCCTGTCCATATACTGCTGCAGTCACTTTTGAATGATTTTTAGTAAAATTTTGCTTGTGTGTGATATTAATGATATTGTTTGATATTTTCCATATTCAGTTGGATCCCCTTTTTTGGGAATAGGCACAAATATGGATCTCTTCCAGTCAGTTGGCCAGGTAGCTGTTTTCCAAATCTGTTGGCATAAACATGTTAACACCTCCAGTGTTGCATCTATTTGTTGAAGCATCTCTATTGTTATCACATCAATTCCTGGAGCCTTGTATTTCACCAGTTCTTTCAAGGTGGCTTCCACTTCATCCTTCAATACTATTGGTTCCTCTTTATATGCAACCTCTTAAAATGGTTGGTCATCTACCAGTTCTTTTTTATATAATGACTCTGTGTTTTCCTTCTATCTTCTTTTGATGTTTCCTGCATCATTTAATATTTTCCCGGTAGAATCTTTCACTATTGCCACGCGAGGCTTAAATTTTTTCTTCACTTTCTTTAGCTTGAGAAACACAGAATGTGTTCTTCCCTTCTGGTTTTCTGCCTCCAATTCTTTGTGCATGTCATTATAATATTTGTTTTTGTCTTCTTGAGCTGCCTTTTGAAATCTTCTGTTTAGATCCTTAACTTCATCATGTCATCCTTTTACTTTATCTGCTCGACATTCAAGGGCAAGTTGCAGTGTCTCTTTTGTCATGTAATTTGGTCTTTTCTTTTTTTCCTATCTTTTTAATAACCTTTTTCTTTCTTCTTGAATGATATCTTTTATGTCATGGCACAACTCGTCTGGTTTCCTATCATTTGTGTCTAATGCATTATACCTGTTCTTGAGGTGGTTTCTGAACTCAGGTGGGATATACTCGAGGTAATACCTTGGCTCTTGTACACTTGTTCTAATTTTCTTCAGCTTCAGTTTGAACTTGCATATGAGAAATTGATGGTCTGATCCACAGTCAGCACCTGGTCTTGTTTTGACATTTGATATAGAGCTTTTCCATCATCTATTTCCACATATGTAGCCAATTTGATTCCTGTATGTTCCATCTGGTGAAGTCCAAGTGTATAGTCACTGTTTATGTTGTTGAAAAAATGTGTTTGCCATAGGAGCTCCTAGCTTTATAAGACAAACCTTATGGAATATAAAGAACTTTATTGGTCCAGAATCAATAATAATGGGGGACTTCAATACCCCACTTGTGTCAAGAGACAGGTCATCAAAACAAAAAATCAACAGAGAAACGTCAAATCTAATCTCCACCCTAAACCAGCTGGATCTTACAGATATATACAGAATATT